>QEPC01003356.1:101599-113272 GCA_003113815.1 Sphenodon punctatus
GGGAGCGCTGTAGGGCCTTCAAACAATTCCTGGAACAAGATTTAAAAGCACTAATGAGTCAACAGTCTTTTTACAAAGCAATGTTTTGTGACACACATCTCTAGATGGAAATAAGCCTTTTTAAACCATCTAAAAATCTTTCTTACCTCAGAATTTTGAGCTGGGGGTATGCCTTCTTCTACCAACTCTAGGGCGTCCGGGGTCTCAGTGGAAGTTGACATTCCCATAAGGGTGTCTTCATTATGAAGAGGGATGCTAAAAAGAACCTTAACGAGAGGCCCACTCTCACCATCATCCTCCAAACTGGAAATATAGCGTTTTCTGTATAACCGTCTCACTACCTCTGGAGGCTTAGTCATCTCCATAGGCCTCACAGGCATAGTATCAGCATGGAAACCCATTGCAGTTTTTCCATGTAAGTGGTAGCAATCGGGTCTCTGCTCTCTGTATCAGAAAATGGCGGCCCCCTCTCTCATACCCCTAGGGGGCGGGACTACAGTTCCACAAACCTTTCCAATTGGTCAGATCTCTGCAATGAGGCAGGTTAGAATAATTAAACCTTCACTGATTGGTTTGGCTCACACTCCTGAGTCATTTGAACCCTCACATGACCCTCTTTCTGTGACTCACCCTACCCCGGAAACCCCACCCCATTGGAGCTGGTTTTCTCCAAGACTGAGTTGGCTAGGATGAAGAAACCTATGCTGAATGGTTCACCTCACTCTGCTGAGCTCGTAGAGGGGTTACATGACCCAATCGCTACAGTTCACCCTACCCCGAACCCCGTGCCATAAAGTTGCTCCGATCCTCACAAAACCCATACCTACTGGCCCATCTCACTCTCCTGAGTTCATAGACGCATTACACAACCCTCTTCAAATGACCTTGTGGGTTCAGGGAGGCTGGAACCTTTGGTTCCAGCCACCCTGACCCACAAGCAGAGCCCCCCCCCAAAGTCAAGCGTAAGGACCTCCCTGACCCGGAAGCATTACCCCCTTCTGCATCACTTCTGCTTACTCACGTCACTTCCCTCCCAAGGCGGGACTTACGGCCCCAAGAAGGCGGGACTTCCACTGACGTAGGACCCCACGTGACCTGTCAAACTGATAACTATCAGTTTGATTACTAGTGTCCCCCTTCCTACTCAGGCAAAACACCCTGTTTGGAAATTGTCTAAATATATAGAATCATAGAGCTGGAAGTGACTTCAGAGGTAATCTAGTCCAACCCCCTGCTCAATGCAGGAAATCCACAGGGTATGGGTGCCCTGTAACGTGTATAGTGGGTGGGAAGTGTCTTGTCTGAAAACGTCCAATACCTCTCTGATCCATATGCAGATGAACTATGGATATGACAGACAAACATTTTGGTTTTCCAACCAAAATATGAAAAATAACTTCAGTGAAAGTTTTGGTTTACACCACCACAAGATAACCATTCTTTGTATCCCAAAATAGGCTTTAAAAAGTTGTGGAGGAAAGGCAGGAGGAGTAAATAAAGTCTTTGAGCTGAGTTGTGAACCTTGCTACAAGCTGACATGGGGCATAAAGGACTCACCCCTGTTAAATTAGGCCGCTTTTAGATGAGTGGGTCACCGTCGCGTGACCCGCTTGTGCAATATTTCAAAATCCCATGACGCGGGATTACACGAGACGGCTGGCGGGGATCAAGCGCATGAAAAGCAGTTGCACATTCTTTGCTGACCATGAATTAAATACCTCACAATCAAGGTATTTAATTCACAGTCAGCAAAGAATGTGCGACCGCCTTTCATGCGCTTGATCCCCACCGGGCGTCTCATGTAATCCCGTGTTGCAGGATTTTGAAATGTCGTGCGACGGCGACCCACTTGTCTAAAAGTGGCCAATAGTCTCATTCCTCTCATTCCTCTTAGGGAGGAGCCAACAGGTAGTGTTGGGGGAGGAGACATTGTGCCCCCGTGCTTTACTGTGTGGCGTTCCGCAGGGTTCGATCTTGTCTCCGCTGTTGTTTAACATCTATATGCAGCCCTTGGGGGAGGTTGTGAGAAGGTTCAGGGTGCGATGTCACCAGTATGCTGATGATACTCAGCTGTACCTCTCCTTTTCTACTGACCCAGACCCTGCTATCTCGTTGCTTTCCCAATGTTTGGAGGCCGTGGCGGATTGGATGCGGCTGAGCAGACTGAAGCTCAACCCAGATAAGACGGAGGTGATGGTGGTGGGGAGGGCGAAGGGGGTGGTGGCCCCCCTAGTTGGGGGGGTTTGCCCTCCTGTAGCTCAGCAGGTCCGGAGTCTGGGGGTCATATTGGACGCAGACCTGCGTCTGGAGCGGCAGGTGGAGGCAGTCGCTAAGGCTGCCTTCCGCCAGCTTTATCTTGTACGTAGGCTGCGTCCGTATGTCTCTGGCCCGGACCTGGCCTCCCTCATCCATGCCTTCGTCACCTCGAGGCTCGACTACTGCAACGCGCTCTACGTGGGGCTTCCCTTGTTCTTGGCCCGGAGGCTGCAGCTGGTGCAGAATGCGGCGGCTCGTCTTCTTACGGGGACGGGTCGCCGGGAGCACATTACACCGGTGCTCCGAGCTCTGCACTGGCTGCCGATAGTGTGCCGGGCCAAGTTCAAGGTCCTAGTGATGATCTATAAAGCCCTATACGGTCTTGGCCCCTCATACCTTAGGGACCGCCTTGCCCTCCATGCCCCAGAGCGGCTCCTGCAGTCTGCTGGGGGTGCCTTCCTGGAGGTCCCCCGTGTTAAACGGGGAGCCACAATGGAGAGGGCATTCTCGGTAGTAGGGCCGTGGCTATGGAACTCCCTTACGGAGGAAGCTCGCCTGGCCCCTAGCCTGTTAACATTCTGGCAAAGCTGTAAGACCTGGCTGTTCGCCCAGGCCTTTGGAGGGAGGGTGAGTAGGGTGGGGGGGTTTTAGCTCCCCCACCTATTTTTGGTTTTTATTATTGTATCTAGTCCTGTTTTAATATTTTATAATATTTATGATTATTTTTAATTGATTTTATTGTTTTTTAATGTATGGAAGCCGCCCCGAGCTGCATGGCAGGAGGGGCAGGGTAAAAATTTATAAAATAAAATAAATAAATAAATTTCCTATCACACAGCTGGGTGAGGAGACAACAATGTTCTGTTCCCTCCACAGTGTACCAAGAGAAGTAATCCCTGTCAGCAAGATGGTCCAAGTTACTTCCCACTACAAAAAAAGGAGAAAGGAGATAGGTTGTGACAATTAAAATACAGTCCCTGCCCTATGCTCGGGATAGTCAACTATGCGCACTGTCCCCTTCTTACTCAGACTGGACTGCAGAGCTGTGTGAGTCAGTCTTTTGCAACTGAGATTTGACCTGGATCGTCAGAGTACTCTGGATTTCAGTGTGGTGCATATGTGGAGCTGAAGAAACCTAATCCTGGGAGTGGGTGGTCTAAGTAAGAAAAATGGAAGGAGATAGGTACAGTAGGTCAGCTCATTTTCAAGGCTGAAATGCAACAGCTGTGGGTTGCTTTTTATGTTGAAGATTTGGATGCAGGAAGGAAGCAATGCATCTGCACCCATTAAAGAGCTTATAAAATCCCCCAGTTTTTCTCACAGCAGCTTAATTTACCTCATTGAAAATGCAAACATTTTGCATTTGTTTATCTTCCTCCTAAATAAAGATCTCCTGTTTATCACAGAATACCCTTTGGAGGCCAGATTAGCAATCTGATAGACGGTACTACTGTAAACCAGAGAAGGCCTCATATGACTTGCAGAATACAACATACTTTATTTCAAAATGATACATCACAATTATTTCATTACAAAAATAAACTTAGCAAGAAGATCTCTACATTTTCTCTGAAGAAAGAAAAGCAGTTACAGAAGCAATTTCTTTTGTATCCATTCTGTTACATTATTTCCAGTCCCTGCAGTTTTTCATTGCAGATTAACTACCTTCGGGATTTATTACATAATAAGAATATAGGTCTTCTTGAATGAATGTCTGGTTCCCATCTCTACCAGCTGCGTGTGTATAGGGTTGTCATAACTCTGTAGACATCCAATTTGAGTGAAAGTACCAGGAATATCCTTATCAGTGCTTTTATTTTGGTGGAAAGGGTGTAGCTTGAGAATGCCATAGGAGCTTCAGGAGCCTCTTTTCACACAGACACTCGAACACTGATAAAATGGGTGTTACATTTTATTATACATGTTTCAGGGCACTCATAGAGCACACCTGCAGCCCTGCAACATGTATAATAAAATGTAACACCCATTTTATCAGTGTTAGAGTGCCTGTGTGAAAAGAGCAAATGTCTCTCCACCCCATGTCTGGACTCTACATCTATATAGATACATTTTTTCCACCATTCTGGCAGGTTTCATCCTTAGGCAAAAGCTTCTTTGGGAGCTTTTGGTCAGGATATGGCAGACATCTGCCATGTAGCTCAGTTCTCCTGAATGACAACCAGGAAAGAAAGCTTGACCTGAAAAACATTTTGCACAAGGGACAGTTCTTTCTCAGCTTCATCACAGGGGTGTTTTTAAACAAGCAAGGATATTGTAGGGGGGGGGGGGGGAGTCCATGGCCACTGAGTGGCACTACTGCGGAGCACCCACTCAGGTGGAGTACATGGGGAGGGATTCAAATGGGCAGCTCCCAGCATGGCTACCCTGGCCACGGAAGCAAACTGTCACACACCCCACTGCCACAGACCATGGGGGAGGGGGAAGCACACCAGGCTGGTCTTTGCAAATGACATATTCTGGCGTGAGCCCTGGGGAACCCAGGATCCCGATCAGTTCTTGTGACTTGCAAAGGCCATGTCCCCCACCTACATTGCCTATGAATGGCAGACAGGTCTGCTGGTGTGACTGACCACCACAGTTCATATGGGCCATGACCACCTGTTATCACAGAACCATTTGGCTTGCCCTACATGAAGCACTCTGGATTTCTCAGCTGTGCTCAATAAGTGGTCATGAGTAGCTGCAGTATGTCTTATGGGAGTATGCATCCCTCAGCTCCACCTTCAGATAGGGAGTCATATGCATGGCTCCTGGGTGACCATGCAGGAGGGCATCTCATTTAAAAACACTCACAGGTTCTACACCCAGATGGGCACTGATAGCTCTTTAGTCACTATGCAGGTAAAAATACTACTTCCACATATGTATCTCTCCATGACAGAGCCCAGCCAGATAACAAGTCCAAAGGCCTTCATCTGCAGTCAGACAAGATTTGAATGTTCATGCACAGCTTCAGTGAGTTTGAAAGGTCTCAGAGTTAGCCCATCCATGACTAACTGTATGGCCATCCATAATGGCTCACTATGGGTATTTTCAGACGCTACATTACCACACTCAACCACAGTGAATCCCCCGTGATGGTGGATGGTTCCGTAATGTCTGGTTGCTCACCGCCAGATGTTCACCACGGTGAACCACCAGCGGTGAGCAAAATAACCACGCTTTCGAGGATGGTCTGGGCACCATCTCCGAAAGCGTGGTTAATTGAACCACGGCCCGGAATCAGCAGACAGTAACATCTGTTACCACCGCCGATTCCAGGCTGTGGCCCAGACCCCAGGACGGAATCGGGCACAGCGGCAGGATTGGCAGCTGCACCCGCCTGTCTCCAGGAGGGCGAGCGGCTGGAGGAGCATGGGGGGTGGGGATGTGCGGCCACACATTGCACCACGCAGCCCCCCCAGATTCCTTGTCGGAATCAGCCGGCACATCTGCTGGACATGACATTTTGATTCCAGTGGGGAATCAAAAGGTGATTCCGTGACAGGGCCAATAGGTGCCCCGACACGTCTGAAATCACCCTATGTGCCTTGTATGTGAACTCACACAGAGAAGCTTCAGAAACTAATCTCCTCACACCTGCATTATTCTGTCTAGAAATAATAGGACACTACGGACACATCCTAGTCATGGAGTAGCAGATGTGCTACTCTGTAGTTGACCCAGAACAGTTTTGCTTGGGACAATCCAACACTTTTCACTTCTATCCATATTGACTCTCTCTTGATGTAAGATAAAGGGGCAAGGATTATACAGGGCTACTGAAATCCTTGCAGGTCCACATCCAAAGAGGAGCAGGTGGTAAATCCTCAAAGATAGAACTCCCGTCCCAATTGCACATGGCATGCCTTCAGTGTTTATTTGTTTATTTTACACTTTTACCCCGCCCCCTCACCTAGCGGCAACTCAGGGCAGTTTCCATAACGGATAAAACAATAAAACATTAAAAGTACAGTAATAATCATATAAATATAAAATTGTAAAACATAAAACCAGTTCTGTGCAGAATTAAATATATCCAATCCAACCTACTAAACCATCCCCTCCTCCCCCCTCCCCCTCGCCAACTGCCTGATGGAAGAGTGAAGTTTTACATTGCCAATGGAAGGCGAGAAGATTCGGGCTGAGATGGATCTCCACTGGGAGGGCATTCCACAGCGATGGAGTGACCGTGGAGAAAGTCCACCTGTCTGTATGGACCCGTCTGTAATGCAGGACCTCCAGGAGAGTGCTTCCAGACAGCCGCGGGGGCTGCCCAGGGAACAAGGCGATCCTTCAGAAAAGTGGGGACTATGCTGTGTAGGGTTTAATAAATCAAAACCAGCACCTTGAATTGGGCCCAGAAGACAATAGGTAGCCAGTGCAATGCACAGGTTTTATATGCTCCCTGTGGCCTGGCCTGGCAAGCAGGTGGGCCACTGCATTTGCACTAGCTGCAGCTTCCAAAAACTGTCTCCAAGGGCAGCCCCATGTAGAGTGCATTACAATAGTCTAGTCTCAAGGTGACAAATGCACGGATGGCAGTGGCGAGATCAGAGTCCAAAACATATGGGCGGAGCCTCTTCACCAGATGTAAATGGCAGAAGACACCCCTGGCCACAGCAGACCCTGCAGCTCAAGGTGCAGCTATGCATCCAGAAGCATCCCCAGGCTCCGCACAGATGGGACTAATGGAGGATGGACCCCCCCCAATAGGGGCTGTCCCCCTCCTCCAGATTCCCACCCCTGTCCACTAGCATCACCTCTGTCTTGTCGGGAATGAGTTTCAATTGGCTCGATCTTGTCCAGTCACCCACAGAAGTCAGGCACCGAGATAGCAGCAAGACCACAGGGTCTGGGTTAGTTGAAAATGATAAACACAGCTGGGTTTTGTCTGCATATTGATGACAGCGGACCCCACCCCCCAGCTGCACACAACCTCCCCCAGTGGCTTCATATACAAATTGAATAAGAGAGGGGACAGAATGGAACCCTGCAGGACCCCACATGGGAGACCCCCAGGGGATGATGTACAGTCCCCTAGGATCACCTGCTGTGATCTGCCAGGTATTAACAGAACCACCGCAAGACAATACCGTCCACCCTGGCCAGATCCTGCAGGCAAATAACCAGCATCTCATTCTTCAAGGTATCAGAAGCCACAGATAGATCCAGTAGGACCAACAGGGTCATATGACCCCGGTCCAACTCCACGCGGAGGTCATTGACCAAAGCCACAAGTAGTCTCCGTGTCAGAACCTGGACGAAAGCCAGACTGCATGGGATCAAGGAAAGTGGTGTGGTCCAGATGTGCCTGCAACTGGCCGGCCACCAGTTTAAGTGGAGCATTGACTAAGAGATCCAGGCAAGGGCGTGGCTACCAGAGACATGCATCTCAGCTGGGCATGGCTCTGCAAAGCTCTGGGAACTCACTATGTAAACTTGAACTGGGAGCTTGGAAACAGAGAGGACCACCAGGGAGAGGCAAGTGAAGCCAACAGGTCCTGCCTCAGGCCTGAAAGTTTGCTGGAGAGACAGCCCAGCAGAAAGGGTCAGGGGGGCTGCCCCATGGCCTGGCATACTACAGGGCTGCCCTGGGGAGTGGCTGACTGGGGACCAGGCCAGAGGTCCTTAAGACTATACCTTGAGGGGAATTTGCCTTACAAGAGGAACTGGGAGCGGCTTGCCCTGGTGAAGGAGCCCTGTGAAGTGGGCTCACCTCAGGGAGGAAAGTGTGGATGTTTTACCTAGAACTATATTTTAAGGACTATGGACTTGGATTGTATAAAGTGCATGTGGGTGGAGCCATACCAGAGTGACTTAAGTAATTGAGAGTGGATCCTGCAGCAACTTAGGCCAGGAATGCAGACATCCACTCACAGGGAAATTCAAACGTTTATAAGCTTTAGAACCAGAATTCAAGCCCCTCTTGGGATTTTGCTGAGGGTTCAAGTGGTGCAGCAATTCCTGTTTTACCTGAACAAGCTGCCCATCACAAAACTATTTCCTATATGAAAAACTGAACTCAGAAGAGAGATTAGAATGGAGGCCCTTCCTCCTACTGTAACAATGCTCACCTCCCTCACAAAACCTAAGGCTGCTTTTAGACGATCACGCTGTGCGCTCGCGCGGGGTTTCAAAAACCCCACGAGGAGAGATTACATGTGACGCCGCTGGCAATCATGCACCTGATATGGCACCGTGCATTCTTTTCAAGCCACGAATGACCTACCTCGATCAGGCTCCCGGTCAGTTCGCGGCTTGAAAAGAACGTGCGGCACCGTATCAGGCGCGTCTCCAGTGGCGTCTCATGTAATCTCTCCTCGTGGGGTTTTTGAAATTCCGCGCAAGTGCACAGCACGATCGTCTAAAAATGGCAAGTCACAAGTGTTTTGTTGTTGTTGTGTTATTGTTTGGGGGGGGGTTGGTTCCAGGGGAACTAAACTAGCAGAGAGAAACAGAGCTTACTCTGGTTGTAAATCCTTGGAGCTGAAACTTCCTTCCCATGCCACAGGGGCAAGAATCCCATCCCTCCCTCCCCAGTTAGTGTACAGGTTACTAGTGGATCAGCAACCATGTCCTAGAATACACATGTGCTGCATTATACCCTGTATATAAAGTAGTTCTCATCTTTTTTGTCTCCCAGCTATATTACACCCTGGCACTCATGACACAGGTTAGTGCAGCATTAAATATTTTTTCCACCTTCCCACTACAATTAAGGGGCTTAAAGCACTTATGTGATTTAGGGGCCCAAATTCCAGCAACAAATCTGCCTAAAAACTTGCTAAATAAATATTGTGTAACTCTTGCCTGCTGAAGTGGCCTAGTTTGGCAATTTCCACAACCAGCTAATGTCTTCAAAACTTTATTTGTTCTGCTAATGGTTTTAAAAGCTATGGGGGGGGGGGAAGACAAACAAACTGAAGGATTAGTATCATCTACTTATAAGCCTTTCCTCATGCATGGACGTGTCTTGTTGAAAAAGGAAGGGATTGGGCTCAATAACGCTTACGTTTTAAACCCTACATATGCCTCCCCTCTAAAACCTCAACAATTTGCCAATCAGATAAATTTACTGTATTACTAAAGGAAATAACCCCATGAAGTTATTTTGCAAAGTGATAAACTCTAGCTTTTTGAAATAGACTTTTTGTTCAGATTGTGATAAGCCACATATGTCCAGCCACTACATCCTTGATCGAAGTTTTCTGGGGAAATGAATATTGAATTGAGCCATGTAAATGCTTCAGGATGGATAATTATGCACCTACACTCTCTATGTCTAAATTAATGAGCAGGCAGCATGATGCATGGAAATTCCTTATTTGGAAATGAGCAACTGGTGTTTCTAATTCACCTTATCTTTAATCTCCTTGTATTGAATCAAGTCCAAAGGCCAATGCTTGCTGCTTAAGAAAAGATTTAAAAGTCACCCTTGAACTTTAACTGCTAGCCTCCCAATTTACATTCTTTAATGATATTTTCAGATATAAGATTGTTAAAGCAAGTAATTTTAAACACATGAAAGAAATTAGGTCCAAAGACATTTTGACAAGTATCATTTTGGAAAGGGAACCAACAAACAACTACGTAGGTTCAGTGCTGAGTGATTTTATCAGTAGCATTTTGGGGTATTTTTAAATGTGACGGTGCCGTGGGTGGCCATGCTTTGACTTGTGTGGCCACCCACGGTGCTGTCATATCTGATCCAGCCCAAGAGATGTTTCTGTGGGCCAGATCACAGCCCAGGCTAAGCACAGCTGTGGCCTGGGAAATCCATCTCTGGACCATCATGTGTGAAGGCTCACTCTACCTGATCCAAGGCTGGGTTGTTGCAGGCATGCTCAGTAGCCTCAATGACCACTGCAGCTGTCCATCAAGGAGATTGGCAGGCCGTACTCAGCAGCACGGGGGGCAGGGCCTGTGGACACATGTCCACACACCATGCCACCCTCTCTCCAACTCCTCCCCAGCCTGAACTGCTGACACATCTCTTCAGCAGCCAGGCCAGATCCTGGGCATGGTGAGGGTCCTCACCTTGGCCAGGATTAAAGTGTGACAGCACCCTGCACCGTCATGTTTGAAAATACCCACTGTCTCTAGATGCAGAAATTGTATGCTCTTCACTAGAGACCGATCACTCCATATTTGTGCCTTTGTAATGGACTGCCTCATTGCAGTTTAGCAATATCCATAGTTCTCCAGTTTTCAAAGAGGTTAAAAATATGTTGCTTCATGAAAGACACACAGCAATCGATGATAGACCAACCTAGGAAAACCAAAATTGCTTGTAGAAAGAATGCTGTCAAATCCACAATGTAGGAAAAAAACCAGAAAACTATTTTTCAATTTCTGTAACATCTAAGATTAAAATATCTTCTATGTAGTAGGCTAAAACTGCCTAGGAACCTACTGCAAGTGCTGCTTGAGTTGCTGAGACATCAAATTTTCACGGTATCTCTACCATCTTCAACTGCTCTGAGGGAAGGGAAGTTCACC
Source organism: Sphenodon punctatus (assembly GCA_003113815.1). NCBI lineage: Eukaryota > Metazoa > Chordata > Lepidosauria > Sphenodontia > Sphenodontidae > Sphenodon > Sphenodon punctatus. Next base: position 112,358 of record QEPC01003356.1, read on the forward strand.
CTCACGTCACAAGGTATATAATTTATATAAGTGGCTACCTGCAATACAGGTCATGGGAAACAAGTTAACAAACAGCAAATGTAGTTAATTTTTGTTTTCTACTATATATATTACCAATGTTTCATATTTCACATATTGATTAAGAATGCTGCAACGTGCTATCAGTGCTGCTATATGGATCCAAAATATGGGTTCTTAAGAAGCATACTCAACAGTTTATTGATGGTTTTAATAGAAAGTGTTTAAGGAAGAAACTTAATGTTAAGTGGCAGGAAAGATAGCCAGCACCAGCATTAGGCAGTAAGCAAAGCATCCACTAGCAACCAAACTTGTCAAGAATAGAAGGCTCACCTGTCTTAGACATTTAAAAAGAGGGGTGTCGTCCACATTGACAGCTCAGGACATGATATGGAAACTGTCCAGGAGATGCTCATGTCTTGGACGGGACGAAACAGTGAGCAAAGATCTTGCCCAATTGTGTATTATGTGGAGTAAGGTCCAGGTGATGTCCTTAGATCAAGAAAAAATGGAAGAATCTGGTCATTGCATCATGGGGTGATTTCAGACGTTATGGGTGGGCGGTTCACCACAGTGAACCCCCAGGGGGGGTGAACAGCGCAACCACGCGTGGGGGTGGAAAAGCGACCCAAACAGATGTGCTGGGAATGGGACCACGGGCGGGAACCGGGCCGAACCATCGCGGACCGGGGCAGCACAACAGACGTGCAGCCGAACCCCCGCTGGGCGCAAACCTCCCACAAGGCACCGGGCAGGGGCGGGACACAGACATGGCTGCCTGAGGGCAAACGAAGCCAAAAGGCACACAAGGGAACGCCCACACAAGGGAAATGGGAAGGGAGGGGGGAAGAGGGAGAACAGGCTGACAGCCGACACACACAGCACACGCACACGCAC
>QEPC01003356.1:119181-137035 GCA_003113815.1 Sphenodon punctatus
GTGTGCCCCCTTCCTGCACCTGTGCCCCCTCCACCTGCATCGCTGCCCCTGCCTCCACCTCCTCCGCCTCCTGGCCTGCCACTGTCGCTGTCTGTGCCTCCGCTCTCTTCCGCCTCCCTCCTCGCTCCATCCCGCCATGCTTACTTGCTGCTGATTTCACTTTAAATCTCCCTCCAGTGTTTGTGTTGTTGCTGGTTGCCCGGCAGCGACGCTGCATGCCTTGTCCCCGGCTGGGGCTCGTTTCGTTTGGTTCCGCGCAGGGATTGGCATCCAGACGTTACTTTTCCTTGGTTCCCGGTGGGGGTCCGTTTGACCACGCTTCCTGGGACCTTCCCCTGGCTAGCCCGGGAAGCGTGGTTGAAATTGACCCCATGTGGGTATTGAGCGTGATGAACATCTGACGCGCGCCGTACCGACGTTCAGGGCCCTTTGGCCCCACCCGGAGGTTGAGCGTGGTTCACTGTGGTTGAGCGTGATCTCGTAACGTCTGAAAATACCCATGTTCCACTTGGAAAGAAGAAAACAACTGACTGAAAAATAACCAGCCAAATCTTTGGCCATAGGTATCTAGCAGTAAATAACTTAATAAGGGAAGGCATTGAAGGCAGCATGGTCCAATTGGGAAGGTATTAGAATGGGAGTTTGGAGTCTCAGGTTTTGTTCTTGGCTGTGTCTCTTATCTGGAATTTGATGCTTCTCCCATGCTTTGCTTTATCTGTCTGTGCTGTTCTAATAATCAGCTGTCAGTGTCTAGGGCAATGGTCCTCAAAAAGTTTTTGAACTCCCTTCTTTGTTCTGCATGTTTATTTATTTATTTTTATTTATTTAATACATTTATACCCCACCCCTCCTGCAAGCAGCTCAGGGCGGCTAACAAATTTCAAAATAAAATTACCTTAAAAACATTTAAAACAGTCATAAAAATCTTACAGATAAAGCAGGGAAAGGACAAAAAATAATAAAAAAATAATAAAGAAGGGTAGGAGGATAAAAACTGACTAACCCACCCTCCTACCCTCCCCAAAGGCCTGGGTGAACAGCCAGGTTTTACAAACTCGCCAAAATGTTAAAAGGCTCGGGGCCAGGTGAGCTTCCTCCAGGAGGGAATTCCAAAGGTGCAGTCCGGTCACCGAGAATGCCCTCTCCATTGTGGCCCCACGCTTAGCACGGGGTACCTCCAAGAAGGCACCCCTGGCAGACCAAAGGAGCTGCTCTGGGGTGCGGAGGGCGAGGCGGTCCCTGAGGTATGAGGGGCCGAGACCAAAAAGGTCCTTATAAATCAGCACCAATACCTTGAACCTGGCTCGGCACGCTATTGGCAGCCAGTGCAGAGCCTGGAGCACAGGTGTTATGTGGTCCCGGCGACCCATCCCCGAAAGGAGGTGGGCCACCACATTCTGCACTAGCTGCAGCCTCCAAACCAGGAACAAGGGCAGCCCCACATAGAGCACATTGCAGTAGTCCAGCCTCGAGGTGATGAAGGCATGGACGAGGGATATCTGGAAAAAAAACCACACCAGACAACGCATGCACAAAGACTGTTCTGTGCATGGCAGCTGGTCTGTGCATGCACAAAATGGCCACCATGCATGCGAAGAACAGCTGTCCTATTAAAAAATGGCAGCAATGCTGCTGTCACCATTTTGGAAAAGGACTGCACATGCACAGAACAGTCACATTGGCCATTTTTCATATGTGGATTTCTTTTCTTTTTTCCCCTTGTTTTTCTTGACAAGAATGCAACTGAAATGCTGCTGGTTCTTGATTCATTTTCATTTGTCAGAACGAGCCGAGAACCGTGACCCTCTTCAAGGATCATGAGAACATTTTTGAGCCCTACTAGTTACTTCTGTTCAGCCTGCATGCTTCTTCCTTGCTCCCATACAATGTGGCTCACCTGCCCTTATTGCCTAGCTTGCAATCTCTCAGGCAAGCTGCATTATATTGGAATTGCAGCTTGCCAGTCAAAGGTGACCTACATGCTAGAAAGCAGAAACCAAGGACAGGCTGGAATGCAAGATGGCATGGCAGGATGCTGGCCAGTGGCAAAGTGACATGTTTCCCCCAAGAGATGGAATGGCTGGGTGATGCAAGAAGAAAGCCCTGGGCAGCATTACAGAGTTCCCTGTGCTGGGAGTCCAAGCCCAGAAACTCAGCTGGGAGGAGAGCACCATTTAGTGTGTCAGCCTGGTGGCTCAAAAGGTTATCCCATGCTAGGGTAGAAGTTGAGCAGCAGTGCAGTGGAAAGATTCCTGCCTGCAGCCTCCGCCACTCATTGCCTCCTCTGTTGGCAAGTGTGTATGCACCTCCCATCCCCCATCTGTCTGTCTGATCTGTGTGCGTAAATCCTCCTGTCTGTCTTCAATTCTGTGTAACTGCCCCTGTGTGTCTGTGTGTAACCGCTGTTTGGGGAGGTCTGCAAGGGCAGATGGATAGATACAGTTGCATGACTTAATAAATAATAATAATTCATATTAATTAATTGTAGTTTTATTAATTATTATTATTATTATTATTATTATTATTAATAACAGGGACAGGGCCCATGGGGTTAGTACTGTCCAGACCCAGATCGCAAAAGACCCAGGCAGGATCCTCATTTACAGGTTGCTTTCTTTATACACTGCTCTAGTCCTTTACCATATATACAGACATCTTCATATACAGTCTGTACAATCCCAGGTGCTCCCACTACAGGCCACTTCCATTACCATTCCACTTCCATTCCTTCCATTACCTCTGATACGCAAGATTCAGTCCTCCAGTCTAGTCAGGCCCAGTCGTTCCTGAAGCCTGTCTCTGTTGGGCAGCACCCTCTGGCTGCTTGGCTTCCTTAGGCTGGTGAGGCAAAACCCTCCCAAGATCAGCTCTTGCCTCAAGTCTCTCACAACAGGTTCTGCTGGCCAGACACAATCCCTCCTGTAACCAGCCAAAAAGCAGATTCCCTCCATGGCTCTGTGCTCCACAACTAGACTCTGCCACTGAAATGCAGGCTCAGCCTTTTAGCCACACCCAGGATCACCTGCCCCACATTAGCCACACCCAGGATCACCTGCCCCACAATTGCCAGGCTCAGAGAGTGTAGACCAGCTGAGCTGTATTAAGGCTCTAGCCTGCCCTGCGGGCAGGAGGGGCGGAATAGAAATCTTTTATAAATAAATAAGTAAATAAATAAATCAGCAGTATCTAACCAGATGCCCAGCCCCTGCAGACTGCCTCATGTATTATTTATTTAAGTAATAACCTAATGACTTTGTAATAAAATGTGTCCTCCCCCAAGTCACTTTGAAATTGCCGATGCAGCCACCTGGACTAAAAAAGATTTCCCACACCTGAGCTAGAGCTAGATTGTGACATTCACTTGTGAAGCTCCACCAACATAGAAGTTCCCAGATCCCCCTCAAGCTTCTGCATTCCACATCTGGCTCTATTAGAGGTGTCAAACCTTTACAACCAAACAGCCTCACTGCAGTAAAATCAAGGTGGGGAAATACTTTGGGGGAGATTCTTTGCTTCTTGTGCCACTTCAGTGCAATGTAACCAAGCTCAGAATTTGCCCTCTGAAGTCAACTACATAATCCCTTTGGGCAAATACTCTAGTATGTACATCCAAGGGTTTCTCACTTCCAGTGCCTGCTTTTTCTTATGGTTTATCAAAGGAAAGGAAGAATCTGGTAAGGAAAGAGCTTCTGTCTTAAGGGATTGAAACAGGGCTTTAGCCTTGAGCAGCAAGGGACAGGGTGAGCAGGAAGAGGTGCTATGCTGGGGGAGCTAGCAGCCACTCTTTTGTCCTTATGAGTGCTGGATCTTAGGTAAAGGACTTCTATACCCTAATACTGGCTGTGTCATTAACCTAGTTCTTTGGAAGGTGGCATGATTTTCTACCCAAAGTTTCATTTTAAAATTATTTAAAATTTGGTAGGAAAATCAAAGGCTTTTTTCCAAAATGTGTTTTTCAGGAAGTTTTTTTTCTTTTTCAATATTTGTTGACATTTTTAGCAAAATTAAATCAAAGTCAAGGTTTTTCCATTTCCCTAAAACATGGGGTTGAGCAAACAAAATATTCCGATAAAGAATTTTGAAAACATTCTTGTTAACAATGATAAAAATATTAACAACAACAAAATCCACTCACTACAGGGTTTCTTGCACCTTCCTTTGCAACAGCTGGTACTGGCTACTGTTGCTGATAATTGTTGGATTGTGCAACAGTTACAAGTAGAAGCCCATTGCAAGCCCTGCAAGCTCAATATGGGGCTTGTCCAGTAGGGGGAGGGTCAGGGGATGAAACAGGGTTGTTTTTTCTCTCCTTGTCTCCTCTCGTCTCCTCTCTCTGTCCTTCAACTTGTCCCATGCAGTCTGTACAGCATGGAAGCATGTCTTCTGAGTTCTTAGTAATGTTCTGTTTTGAATAAACTTCTGCTGTGTGTTATTCAACAGAAAGTGAACTCTACAATAGGTTATGGGCCCAGGACATCTTCAAGGCAATTTTGAAGACTAGAAGCAGCCCAGAAGGAGTTCAGACTGTGAAAGAAAACTCCCAGACAGAGGCCTACTGACTGAGTAAGAAGGCCTAAATCCCAGAAGGGAAAAGGGAGAGAAGCAAGTATGGCAAGCAGCTCAGAGCTCAGACTTTCAGTAGGAAAGCTGAACAATGTAAACTACCAATTGTGGAAGTTTAAAGTGGAAATGCTGTTGTCTAAAGATGATCTATGGGAGGGGATTACCACAAACAGACCAGCAGCAAATCACGAGGAATAGGATAAAAAGGACAGGTTAGCAAAGGCTACAATAAGTTTATTGGTAGAAGATGACCAGCTAATCCATATAAGAAGTGAGACCGCAGCAAGAGGCATGTGGATTGCATTGCAAAACTTGCATGAGAGAACTAGCCTGAATAGCAAACTGTTTCTACTGAGGAAACTATACAAAATGAAGCTTGGCAAAGAAAGTGAATTGCAGGAGCATATTAATGTCATGTTGGAAGTAGTGGCACAGCTGTGCAGCATTGGAGAAGATATAAAGGGCAGTCATGTGGTAGCCCTACTCCTCTGCAGCCTGGCTGAATCTTACAGTGCCCTCCTCAATGCCCTGGAGACAAGGCCAGAGGCTGAACTGAAGCTGGAATTTGTTAAAGGTAGACTTGTGGATGAATTCCAGCGCAGAAAGGAGAATCTGCAGAATGATCTAAAGCAGGATAATGAGACTGCACTGAAAACCTCAGACAAAGCTCCTAAGAGGGAAACCAGAGTATGCTTCAGATGCAAAAAGGAGGAACATTTAAAGAAAGACTGCTATATATGGAAAGCAGAACAGCAGAAACTGTCTCCATGAACATCTAAGCAGAGGACTAAAGTCACAAACAGCAACACAGTCACTCAACAATGGAGTGGGTGCTTCAGAGCAATGCAAGACAGCTCATCCCAAAATTGATGTGCAGACTCCAGGGCAATGAGCCACATGACTAGCAATAAAGGATTCTTCACAGGACTGGATCTGAGCAGTACAGAAAGAAGCATCAATGCAGAAGAAATTGGACAAGGATTCCTGTACTGCAACCAGTCACAGGGAGGCACCCTAACCATACCCATGAAATATGTGCTCTATGTGCACAACTTAGAAGGGGGACTTCTGTCCGTGAGGCGCTGGCAGCGAGGGGGCTCACCATCTGTTTCCAGGGAGATGAATGCACAATTCAAAGTGGGACAAAAGAACTAACCAGAGCCACTGCAGATGAGCACCTGTACCATCTGAGCACAGCAAAAGAACAGGTGAAGCTCATTGCACACAAGCCACACAATGACTGCATCCACCTGTGGCATAGACGCATGGGACATAGACACCCAGACAGCATCAAGGAAATGCACAGACAGCAGTTGACCTTAAGGTATCAACGTGTCCCGTGATCATGAAATGCGACTGTTGCACCAAAGCCAAAGCCACGAGAGCTACGCTTCCTAACAAGAGTCACAATAGAGCCACGAAACCGCTTGATCTTGTACACAGTGATGTCTGTGGCCCAATGAAGGTTCCCACACCAGAAGGCAACTGGTATATGGTAACTTTCATTGACAACTATTCAAGATACACAATCACGTACATCATGAAGAGTAAAGATGAAGTATTCAACAAACTTCAGGACTATGTGACCATGACGAGCAACAAGTTCCAGCGCAGACCAAAGACACTATGGACTGACAATGGAGGTGAGTTCACAGGAAAGGAAGTAGAGGACTTCCTGAGACTCTATGGAATTGAGCACCAAAATACAGTGCCATATACACCCAAGCAGAACGGAACAGCTGAAAGAAAAAACAGAACACTAACCAAAATGGTTAGATGCATGTTAACAGACTCTGGACTACCAGAAAGATACTGGGGCGAAGCAGCAGTTGCTGCTACCTACCTGCATAATTGGCTGTATTCTAGAACAGTGAAGAAAATGCCATATGAACTGTGGCATGGTCAAAAACCTAGTGTGGGCCACATCAGAGTATTTGGAAGTAAGACTTACGTATATATCCCAGAGGACAAACGTATCAAGCTGCAAAACAGAGCAGTGGAAGGCATCCTCGTAGGATACAGTGAGCATTCTAAAGGATACAGGATCCTGGATCCACGCACAGACAGAATAACCATTAGTAACAGTGTGACCTTTGTGGAAACTCAAGCGACAGTGTTATGATTCTCCAAGGTCCAGGCAAAGGAGAACAATCAACCATGGACAAAACCACTGAAAGGGAGCAATCCACTGAGCAAATAGTCAAAATCAGCACAGAGGTAACAGAAGTGCATGAACAGACACAGCCGGCTGTTGATGCTGAGCCAAGGTAGTCGAGAAGGTCTAACAAAGGCATTCCTCCCACTCATCTCTCCTACAAAGTCAGCACCAGTAAGTTGTCAGAACCAGCATCCTGGGAGGACATCTCGCAGATGTCAGACGGGTTAGCAGAAAAATGGGTAAGAGCGGCTGAAGAAGAAGTAAGGTCCATGCAGGACAACGCAAAGTGGACACTTACTCCACTGCCCGCAGGGAGAAAGACTATAGGTTGTAAATGGACATTTAAAATGAAGTAAAATGCGCAGGGAAATATTGAATGGTACAAGGCCCAACTTGTCGCAAAAGGATACTCCCAGAAGTACAGAGAAGACTATGATGAAACATTTGCACCTGTAGTTAAGCACACTACAATCAGAACATTACGAAGCATAGCTGCTGGAAGAGGAATGCAAGTCAAGCATATGACAGCGAATGTGTTCATGAAGCCACTAGCAGGGGAACGCCATCGCAAGCTATTAAGAAGAATGAACCTAGTGGGTTTGACTAGTGACTGTTGAGAAGGGGTGTTGGATTGTGCAACAGTCACAAGTAAAAGCCCATTGCAAGCCCTGCAAGCTCAATATGGGCTTGTCCAGTAGGGCAAGGTCAGGGGATGAAACAGGTTGTTTTTTTTCTCTCCTTGTCTCCTCTCTTCTACTCTCTCTGTCCTCCACCTTGTCCCATGCAGTCTGTACAGTATGGAAGCATGTCTTCTGAGTTGTTAGTAAAGTTCTGTTTTGAAGAAACTTCTGCTGTGTGTTATTCAACAGAAAGCTAACTCTACAATAAGTTATGGGCCCAGGACATCTTCAAGGCAATTTTGAAGACTAGAAGCAGCCCAGAAGGAGTGCAGACTGTGAAAGAAAACTCCCAGACAGAGAGGCCTACTGACTGTGAGTAAGAAGGCCTAAATCCCAGAAGGGGAAAGGGAGGGAAGCAAGTATGGCAAGCAGCTCAGAGCTCAGACTTTCAGTAGGAAAGCTGAACAATGTAAACTACCAATTGTGGAAGTTTAAAGTGGAAATGCTGCTGTCTAAAGATGATCTATGGGAGGTGATTACCACGAACAGACCAGCAGCAAATCACGAGGAATGGGATAAAAAGGACAGGTTAGCAAAGGCTACAATAAGTTTATTGGTAGAAGATGACCAGCTAATCCATATAAGAAGTGAGACCACAGCAAGAGGCATGTGGATTGCATTGCAAAACTTGCATGAGAGAACTAGCCTGAATAGCAAACTGTTTCTACTGAGGAAACTATACAAAATGAGGCTTGGCAAAGAAAGTGAAATGCAGGAGCATATAAATGCCATGTTGGAAGTAGTGGCACAGCTGCGCGGCATTGGAGAAGATATAAAGGACAGCCATGTGGTAGCCCTACTCCTCTGCAGCCTGCCTGAATCTTACAGTGCCCTCATCAATGCCCTGGAGACAAGGCCAGAGGCTGAACTGAAGCTGGAATTTGTTAAAGGTAGACTTGCGGATGAATTCCAGCGCAGAAAGGAGAACCTGCAGAATGATCTAAAGCAGGGTAATGAGACTGCACTGAAAACCTCAGACAAAGCTCCTAAGAGGGAAACCAGAGTATGCTTCAGATGCAAAAAGGAGGGACATTTAAAGAAAGACTGCTATATATGGAAAGCAGAACAGCAGAAACTGTCTCCACGAACACCTAAGCAGAGGACTAAAGTCACAAACAGCAACACAGTCGCTCAACAATGGAGTGGGTGCTTCAGAGCAACGCAAGACAGCTCATCCCAAAATTGGTGTGTAGACTCCGGGGCAACGAGCCACATGACTAGCGATAAAGGATTCTTCACAGGGCTGGATCTGAGCAGTAAAGAAAGGATCTACCTTGCAGATGGGAGAAGCATCAACGCGGAAGGAATTGGACAAGGATTCCTGTACTGCAACCAGTCACAGGGAGGCACACTGACCATACCCATGAAAGATGTGCTCTATGTGCCCAACTTAGAAGGGGGACTCCTGTCCGTGAGGCGCCTGGCAGCGAGGGGGCTCACCATCCGTTTCCAGGGAGACGAATGCACAATTCAAAGTGGGACAAAAGTACTGGCCAGAGCCACTGCAGATGAGCACCTGTACCGTCTGAGCACAGCGAAAGAACAGGCGAAGCTCACTGCGCACAAGCCACACGATGACTGCATCCACCTGTGGCATAGACGCATGGGACATAGACACCCAGACAGCATCAAGGAAATGCACAGACAGCAGTTGACCAAAGACCTTAAGGTATCAACGTGTCCCGTGATCATGAAATGCGACTGTTGCATCAAAGCCAAAGCCACGAGGGCTACGCTTCCTAAGAAGAGTCAGAATAGAGCCACGAAACCGCTTGATCTTGTACACAGCGACGTCTGCGGCCCAATGAAGGTTCCCACGCCAGGAGGCAACCGGTATATGGTAACTTTCATTGACGACTATTCAAGGTACACGATCACGTACGTCATGAAGAGTAAAGATGAAGTATTCGACAAACTTCAGGACTATGTGACCATGACGAGCAACAAGTTCCAGCGCAGACCAAAGACACTGCGGACTGACAATGGAGGTGAGTTCACAGGAAAGGAAGTAGAGGACTTCCTGAGACTCCATGGAATTGAGCACCAAAAGACAGTGCCATATACACCCGAGCAGAACGGAACAGCTGAAAGGAAAAACAGAACGCTAACCAAAATGGTTAGATGCATGTTAACAGACTCTGGACTACCAGAAAGATACTGGGGCGAAGCAGCAGTTGCTGCTACCTACCTACAAAATCGGCTGTATTCTAGAACAGTGAGGAAAACTCCATATGAACTGTGGCATGGTCAAAAACCTAGTGTGGGCCACATCAGAGTATTTGGAAGTAAGACTTACGTATATATCCCAGAGGAGAAACGTACCAAGCTGCAAAACAGAGCAGTGGAAGGCATCCTCGTAGGATACAGTGAGCATTCCAAAGGCTACAGGATCCTGGATCCACGCACAGACAGAATAACCATTAGTAACAGTGTGACCTTTGTGGAAACTCAAGCGACAGTGTTATGATTCTCCAAGGTCCAGGCAAAGGAGAACAATCAACCATGGACAAAACCACTGAAAGGGAGCAATCCACTGAGCAAATAGTCAAAATCAGCACAGAGGTAACAGAAGTGCATGAACAGACACAGCCGGCTGTTGATGCTGAGCCAAGGTAGTCGAGAAGGTCTAACAAAGGCATTCCTCCCACTCATCTCTCCTACAAAGTCAGCACCAGTAAGTTGTCAGAACCAGCATCCTGGGAGGACATCTCGCAGATGTCAGACGGGTTAGCAGAAAAATGGGTAAGAGCGGCTGAAGAAGAAGTAAGGTCCATGCAGGACAACGCAAAGTGGACACTTACTCCACTGCCCGCAGGGAGAAAGACTATAGGTTGTAAATGGACATTTAAAATGAAGTAAAATGCGCAGGGAAATATTGAATGGTACAAGGCCCAACTTGTCGCAAAAGGATACTCCCAGAAGTACAGAGAAGACTATGATGAAACATTTGCACCTGTAGTTAAGCAAACTACAATCAGAACATTACGAAGCATAGCTGCTGGAAGAGGAATGCAAGTCAAGCATATGACAGCGAATGTGTTCATGAAGCCACTAGCAGGGGAACGCCATCGCAAGCTATTAAGAAGAATGAACCTAGTGGGTTTGACTAGTGACTGTTGAGAAGGGGTGTTGGATTGTGCAACAGTCACAAGTAAAAGCCCATTGCAAGCCCCGACTAGTGACTGTTGAGAAGGGGTGTTGGATTGTGCAACAGTCACAAGTAAAAGCCCATTGCAAGCCCTGCAAGCTCAATATGGGCTTGTCCAGTAGGGCAAGGTCAGGGGATGAAACAGGTTGTTTTTTTTCTCTCCTTGTCTCCTCTCTTCTACTCTCTCTGTCCTCCACCTTGTCCCATGCAGTCTGTACAGTATGGAAGCATGTCTTCTGAGTTGTTAGTAAAGTTCTGTTTTGAAGAAACTTCTGCTGTGTGTTATTCAACAAAAAGCTAACTCTACAATAATAACAGCATACTTAAACATGCAAAGTACAGGCCTGATCTAGCATGGTAAAACCCATGTTAAGCCCCATACTAATAACATCACTAGCACTAGTGCTATGGTAATTAATAGGGATGGGACTCTCAATATTGCCGCAAACCAAGAGTTGCCGATAATGATGCTCTCAGTTCTAATTCAATAATACCAATAATTATCAGTATCAGCAATATCAGTTCTTTTGCATTGCTTTTTTTCCTTGAATATTTAATATTGCGGTTTTCCCCATTGAAGTAAATGACGGAAACCGCAGTGTTAAAGATCCGATACCAGTAGATACAAAAGAGCCAATAAAGGGAGAACCAAGAACTGATAAAACAGAGAACTGAGGTTTTTCCCAAAGTCCCAAACCTAGTAATTAACCACTGTGGAGTTTGAGGTTTAGCATGATTAGGGATAGGTGCACAGAACCAAGTTCGGAATTTCGGTTTGGAAGTTCGGTTCGGTCGACCAAACTATTCGAGTTTGGTCCGAACTCCAAACTTCCGAACAAAGTTCGGAAATTCAAACCCCATTGAACTAAATGGAATATTATCTTTTAGGGATGGGCGAACAGAGCCGAGTTCAGAAATTCAGCTTGGTTCGAAAATCGAGTTTGGTTTGGAAGTTCGGTTCGGTTGACCGAATGGTTGAGTTCAGTTCAAACTCCGAATTTCCGAACCGCATTCGCCCATCCATAAGCATGATGGGATTGCATGATAAAACGGCATCTCTAGTTAGCAAAGAATAAAATAAAACTTGGAGGTGGAAGCAGATTGATATGTAATTTACTTCCCCATTTGGTTCACTCAGACAGCAACTAATTCACAAGAGTCACCAAACGGAAGCATTATGGAAGCATGATGAATACTTGCAGAACACTCCAGGAAACATTCGGGTTTTGTTTTTAATAAATGCTCTTCCTATGTAGCTAACTCTCTGGTTCCTCCAAATCTCATGTGCTTCCAAATGCTGACATCATGGAAAAAGTCCCAGGCAGAACTACCCATTAAATACATTTGTATGGTTTGGTGTGACCAAATGAATGAAAAATACCATAAACATCTGACAGAGGCATTCAACTAAACCCCAGCAATTGCATATTATGGAAGTCTTCCAAATGGTCTGCATTAATTTATATAAACAGACCATATCATGTGCAAGCCTATTATAGATCATATAGATTCTAATTCTGCCTTCACACAACTCCACTGTGGGGGGAAGCCCTCTACAGCTGCAAAGACTTATGTCTGCCCAGTTCAATTCTGTTGACAGGCTTGACCTTAGAATTTGTGGGACCCAGGGTGAAGATAAAATACCAGGTCCATGTTGGTCCTGCCCCATCCCCCACAGGGGCACCTTCCATGGGACTCTAGAGGTAGTTGTGTTTGGGGTCCTGCACCCTGCCCTGGTGAAAGGGAAGACCATTGCAGGGCCCACAGAAATAGAGAAAATAGTAGTGCCTTGGACAGTTGCCCCAGGTCACCTATGGTAAGGACAGTCATGTCTGTTGACTTCACAAATACCCAAATCCAAGGTTGTAAAAGTAAAATTTCAAAAATGACACTATGGAATTGCAGCAGCTAGTAGAGTCACCGTGCAGACTACAGCATTTCCTTTTTTCATATCCTTACTTTATTTTATTTTATTTTATTAAAACACTTGATATCCCACCCCTCCTGCCAAAGACAGCTCAAGGCGGCTTACAATATATAAAGGTATAAAAACACACATAAAAATATGCAAACAACAACATAAAACATCTAAAATGGGGGGTGGGAGGAAAAAGGGGAAAACACCCCCCACCGGGGGGAAAGGAGGGAGGAAAAATATCCCACCCTTACCACCCCTCATAAAAATAAAAACCCACCCTCACCCAACTTCCTCCCCAAAGGTCTGGCGAAACAGCCAGGTCTTGCATTGACATCAGAAAGAGGAGAGGTCTGGGGCCACCCAGGCCTCTGCCAGGAGGGAGTTCCACAGTCTCGGCATGGCCACCGAGAACATCCTCTCCATAGTCGCTCCCTGGGATTCCTGGGGTACTTCAAGAAGGACGCTCCCAGTCAACCGCAGGGGCTGATTCAGAGCACGGGAGTGAGGTGATCCCACAGATATATGCAGCCCAAGCTGTATAGGGCTTTATAGGTAAGAACCAGCACTTTGAATCAGGCCTGGAAGACTATAGGCAGCCAGTGCAGAGAAAGGAGCACCAGTGTAAGATGCTCATGGCGACCCATCCCTGTAAGGAGACGGGCAGCCGCATTCTGCGCCAGCTGCAGTCTCTGAACCGTCACCATGGGCAGCCCCAGTAGAGCACATTACAATAGTCCAGTCTTGAGGTGATGAAAGCATGGATGATAGTGGCCAGGTCGGAGTCTGAGAAGTATGGCCGAAGCCATTGCACCAGGTGTAGTTGGTGGGATGCACTCCTTGCCACAGCTCCAACCTGGGTATCTAGATGAAACTGCGCATCAAGGAGCACTGTTTTTTCTTTCAGCTGTTCCGCTCTGCTTGGGCATATATGGCACTGTATTTTGGTGCTCAATTCCATGGAGTCTCAGGAAATCCTTTACTTCCTTTCCTGTGAACTCACCTCCATTGTCAGTCCATAGTGTCTTTGGTCTGCGCTGGAACTTGTTGCTCGTCATGGTCACATAGTCCTGAAGTTTGTTGGATACTTCATCTTTACTCTTCATGATGTACGTGATTGTGTACCTTGAATAGTTGTCAATGAAAGTTGTCAATGACTCCAAACCTGGGGAACCAGCAAAGGGACAAACCCTGTCAATGATGGGGGATCATCACACCCACCACCTTCCCCACTAGCATTACCTCTGTCTTGTCAGGATTCAACTTCAGTCAACTCACCCTCATCCAGCCCCCCACAGCCCCCAGACATCGTGTAAGCACCGAGACTGTGGGGTCTGGGTGTGATGAAAAAGAGAGACAGAGTTGAGTGTCATCAGCATATTGATGACAACAAACTCCAGAGTTCCTCACAACCACTACCATAAGCAAGATGGTAGTCAGCAAAAGTGAAATTAAGCATAAGACCACTCTGAAGTTGCAAGTTTTGTCATTTTAAATGTTTTCCTGAAATGTCAACGGCTGAAGTAGTGAGGATCTCTGCTTTCATTTTAAACATGTTCCAGTTGTCATAGTTGTGGAAGACNAACAGAGCCGAGTTCAGAAATTCAGCTTGGTTCGAAAATCGAGTTTGGTTTGGAAGTTCGGTTCGGTTGACCGAATGGTTGAGTTCAGTTCAAACTCCGAATTTCCGAACCGCATTCGCCCATCCATAAGCATGATGGGATTGCATGATAAAACGGCATCTCTAGTTAGCAAAGAATAAAATAAAACTTGGAGGTGGAAGCAGATTGATATGTAATTTACTTCCCCATTTGGTTCACTCAGACAGCAACTAATTCACAAGAGTCACCAAACGGAAGCATTATGGAAGCATGATGAATACTTGAAGAACACTCCAGGAAACATTCGGGTTTTGTTTTTAATAAATGCTCTTCCTATGTAGCTAACTCTCTGGTTCCTCCAAATCTCATGTGCTTCCAAATGCTGACATCATGGAAAAAGTCCCAGGCAGAACTACCCATTAAATACATTTGTATGGTTTGGTGTGACCAAATGAATGAAAAATACCATAAACATCTGACAGAGGCATTCAACTAAACCCCAGCAATTGCATATTATGGAAGTCTTCCAAATGGTCTGCATTAATTTATATAAACAGACCATATCATGTGCAAGCCTATTATAGATCATATAGATTCTAATTCTGCCTTCACACAACCCCACTGTGGGGGGAAGCCCTCTACAGCTGCAAAGTCTTATGTCTGCCCAGTTCAATTCTGTTGACAGGCTTGACCTTAGAATATGTGGGACCCAGGGTGAAGATAAAATACCAGGTCCATGTTGGTCCTGCCCCATCCCCCACAGGGGCACCTTCCATGGGACTCTAGAGGTAGTTGTGTTTGGGGTCCTGCACCCTGCCCTGGTGAAAGGGAAGACCATTGCAGGGCCCACAGAAATAGAGAAAATAGTAGAGCCTTGGACAGTTGCCCCAGGTCACCTATGGTAAGGACAGTCATGTCTGTTGACTTCACAAATACCCAAATCCAAGGTTGTAAAAGTAAAATTTCAAAAATGACACTATGGAATTGCAGCAGCTAGTAGAGTCACCGTGCAGACTACAGCATTTCCTTTTTTCATATCCTTACTTTATTTTATTTTATTTTATTAAAACACTTGATATCCCACCCCTCCTGCCAAAGACAGCTCAAGGCGGCTTACAATATATAAAGGTATAAAAACACACATAAAAATATGCAAACAACAACATAAAACATCTAAAATGGGGGGTGGGAGGAAAAAGGGGAAAACACCCCCCACCGGGGGGAAAGGAGGGAGGAAAAATATCCCACCCTTACCACCCCTCATAAAAATAAAAACCCACCCTCACCCAACTTCCTCCCCAAAGGTCTGGCGAAACAGCCAGGACTTGCATTGACATCAGAAAGAGGAGAGGTCTGGGGCCACCCAGGCCTCTGCCAGGAGGGAGTTCCACAGTCTCGGCATGGCCACCGAGAACATCCTCTCCATAGTCGCTCCCTGGGATTCCTGGGGTACTTCAAGAAGGACGCTCCCAGTCAACCGCAGGGGCTGATTCAGAGCACGGGAGTGAGGTGATCCCACAGATATATGCAGCCCAAGCTGTATAGGGCTTTATAGGTAAGAACCAGCACTTTGAATCAGGCCTGGAAGACTATAGGCAGCCAGTGCAGAGAAAGGAGCACCAGTGTAAGATGCTCATGGCGACCCATCCCTGTAAGGAGACGGGCAGCCGCATTCTGCGCCAGCTGCAGTCTCTGAACCGTCACCATGGGCAGCCCCAGTAGAGCACATTACAATAGTCCAGTCTTGAGGTGATGAAAGCATGGATGATAGTGGCCAGGTCGGAGTCTGAGAAGTATGGCCGAAGCCATTGCACCAGGTGTAGTTGGTGGGATGCACTCCTTGCCACAGCTCCAACCTGGGTATCTAGATGAAACTGCGCATCAAGGAGCACTGTTTTTTCTTTCAGCTGTTCCGCTCTGCTTGGGCATATATGGCACTGTATTTTGGTGCTCAATTCCATGGAGTCTCAGGAAATCCTTTACTTCCTTTCCTGTGAACTCACCTCCATTGTCAGTCCATAGTGTCTTTGGTCTGCGCTGGAACTTGTTGCTCGTCATGGTCACATAGTCCTGAAGTTTGTTGGATACTTCATCTTTACTCTTCATGATGTACGTGATTGTGTACCTTAAATAGTTGTCAATGAAAGTTGTCAATGACTCCAAACCTGGGGAACCAGCAAAGGGACAAACCCTGTCAATGATGGGGGATCATCACACCCACCACCTTCCCCACTAGCATTACCTCTGTCTTGTCAGGATTCAACTTCAGTCAACTCACCCTCATCCAGCCCCCCACAGCCCCCAGACATCGTGTAAGCACCGAGACTGTGGGGTCTGGGTGTGATGAAAAAGAGAGACAGAGTTGAGTGTCATCAGCATATTGATGACAACAAACTCCAGAGTTCCTCACAACCACTACCATAAGCAAGATGGTAGTCAGCAAAAGTGAAATTAAGCATAAGACCACTCTGAAGTTGCAAGTTTTGTCATTTTAAATGTTTTCCTGAAATGTCAACGGCTGAAGTAGTGAGGATCTCTGCTTTCATTTTAAACATGTTCCAGTTGTCATAGTTTTGGAAGACATTGAAAACACAATTGTGGTGTGTCTTAAAGGCTCAGAAACCAGAAGGCCTATAAAGTCCTCAAAATCAGTTTTAATGAAGAACCACAGTTTTTGATTATTTGAGTTGGAGACCCTGTTCTGATCTGATGTTAGACAAGGCAAAACAAGTTCAAACTGGGCATCTCTGCACAGACTTTTAAAGAAACAAAATAATCTTTAATGCAAGGCTATAGCTTCCAAGGCAGGACTACAGTTTGTGCCAATTTAACTTCAAACTGGTTTGAGTAACCCATTTTCATGCATCCTCCCAAAAGATGTGCAACTTTCCAGCAACTACTTATCCTCCCAATGGCTGCTCACTTACAGGATAGGTGCAATTGTTTGTGGGCATGTATCCCCGAGTCCAATGGGATTGGAACTAGGGGCCCTTAGTACTGCTTAGAATCTACACATGCATTAAACCAGTGTAAGCTGTATTGCTGTAGGCTAATGTCAGCTGCAGAACAGGACATACTAAAATTGTTTAAAAGAAGAGAAAGTGTAGGTGTATGCTCACTTTTTTGTATGAATGAAAACAATCTTAAACCAGTATAAGAGTTTAACTCTGACTAGATATTGTGCAACTATTCAAAGTTTAAATCTGATAAATTTCAGTAATTTAAAAGTGAAAATTTGAGTTTACATGCATTACAAACTCTGCAAGTTACTTGGTTAATTCTGTATTTGGCATTAAAACAAAATTGATTGACTGGTTCTGACTGAAGCTAATCAGAAAATGTAACTGAAACTGAAGAAATCAAACAATGGTCAGAAACAGATGTGATGGTGGTAAAGGCCAACAGGGTCCAGGGAGGGAAACTGCGGCAGGCAGGGACGGGGTCAGGCCACCAAACAAACATCGCCAATGTCAGGGTAGGCAGGGAGAACCAGGAACATGCAGCTGGCCAGCCCTGCCCCTGGCTGTGCCCAGCGTCCCAACATAGTGGGTGATTTCAGACGTTACGGGTGGGCGGTTCACCACAGTGAACCCCCAGGGGGGGTGAACAGCGCAACCACGCGCGGGGGTGGAAAAGCGACCCAAACAGATGTGCCGGGAACGGGACCACGGCCGGGAACCGGGCCGAACCATCGCGGACCGGGGCAGCACAACAGACGTGCAGCCGAACCCCCGCCGGGCGCAAAACTCCCACAAGGCACCGGGCAGGGGCGGGACACAGACATGGCCG
>QEPC01003358.1:0-13611 GCA_003113815.1 Sphenodon punctatus
TATTTTCCTAATGGATCTTTTTCAAACTTTGTGAATATGATGATCCTCACAACTTACAGCCATGGTTAAATTTTCAGAAATGTAGGTCAAGCGGTTTCCTCAAAATCGGGGCTTCAGCAGCCCCCTGTTTATAATGAACAGTGGCTCTGCATTTAAGTTTCAGACAGCTATTGCCAGCTCCATCTATACAGCAGTGTTTAGACATCTTATACATTTTAACTAACCCATTTCAAAAAGTTTCTTGAAAATGTATGGACATATCTACTAACTTTCGGTTTTTCCCTAAGTGTTAACAACTCTGCTTGAAACAGGAAGGGCAAAATTCTGATCCCATTGTAGGACAACGGGGCTATAAGAATAGATATTTTTTAAAATAGTCTATAACTTGGATAGTCTTTTTTTGATGGAAGATGATACTTTCATGCTGTTGGACAATAATTCTATTTGTATCGCCTGTAGAGTGCTAGTGTGGATGAAATGTTCAAAATCTTGGAGGCAGACTGAATCACAAAAGGTATGTGAGAGAACCCCACTCTGAATATTTATTATGTGTAAATAGTGTTGTGGTTTGTGTCAGTCTGTACTACTTGTTTGTTTGTTGTGTCTATGTCTATGTGATCGATGTGTATATGTAAAATGTGGAAAGTGGGCACTAGGTGTATTTTATATGTATTTTTTAAATGATGTTTTCACTTTTGTAAGCCACCTCAAGCTGTGTTGGCAGGAGAAATGGGGTATAAATAATTAAAATAAATAACAAATATTTATTTATTTTTAATTTAAATTAATATGCCACCCTTCCCAAAGGCTCAGGTCTGTTCACAAACCCTAAAAATATTAAGTCATATGAAAATACCCTTAAACCTCCAACCCTCGCACAATGCCCCATCAAACCCATCCAAAACCACCTTCCAATTCCCCGCAGCCCCTCATAACCCTGCCGCAAAACCACCCAACAAACCCACCCCAGTTCACACTTTGTTCAAACAAAAATGTCTTACACCACCTTCTGAAGATGCCCAGGCTCAAACAAGCCTCCAGGGGAAGGAAGTTCCATTACATTGGGGCAGTGACCAAGAACCGCCCCCCTGTGAGCTCCTGTTGTACAAACAAGGCTAATCAATGGTTGAAGGGGCTGCAATGGGGCATGGAAGAAGAGGTGATCTTTCAGATATGTGGGACACAGAACCAGCATCTTGAAATGTGCCTGGAAAGCGACAGGTAGCCAGTGCCGATGTCAGAGCACCAGTATAATGTGCTCTGACATCTGACTTCTTTTGGCTTCCCGAAAGAAGCCAAGCTGCTGCGTTCTGCACCAGCTGCAGGGCAGCCCCACTTGCACTATGGGAATAAGCGATAAGGGGAGCCCTTTAAGCCAAACTGCTTGACTGTAGCCACACCCACACTGATGGGGTATAAATGCCTGAGTTCCTGGCCAAGGATTCAGTCTTAGGCCAGCCTCTGTGGTGGACAGATGGTGCAAGATGCTGCCCATCTCTTCAGTGTTCTGGAAGGGAATAACCCTGGGGGGGGGGGGGGGGGTAAGGCTGTAGTGCCAAGAAGCCTTCTTGACCCAAGCAAGGGAAGCAGAACGAACTGTTATTTTAGCTTTCTCTGGGACTGAGAGTAGCTGGTATGCCTGCTTATTACTGGGGCCAAAGGGCATACTGTAAATAAAGGATCTCACTGATCTCCCTCATTTTTTGCCCCGAGTAATTTTATTTGGAACTGGGCCCATCTCCTTTTGTGACAACCGGCTGCCCTGTCACAAGGTATTAGCTTGATTTAAATTTGCAGAGATTTAGAGCAACAGAAAAGTAATTTAGGTGAAAAAATGGCTAGGTTTTCAGTTTGAGGAGGGCTTTAATATCTGCTAGAAGAAAACTATCGAACATCTAACTTCAGTAAAATGACTAATTCTCCCAAGAAAAACAGTATATGTATATTATGGTCCTCATTGGGATAGTGTCTGCTTAGCGTAAGTTCATTTCAATAGGACTCATGCCCAAATTAGCAGCTAGGATGGGCACTGTTCCTCTGGAAAAATCACAGTTAATTATTATTTATTTCAGTTTCAACCCTTATCCCAAGGGCTCAGGGCAACTCAAGGAATAAAATGGGTATAAAATACAAGCAATAAGTGTACAGTACAAAAACTTACTCCCAACAAAGTTGGTCCTGCTTGCTGCTCTTAAAAGGGAAAGGAAATCCATTCACTCTGCAGACTTTAGCTACTTCTAAAAATCTGAGAATGCGTGAATGAAAAGATATTGGCTGTGATCCAGAAACCAATTTATTACTCCAGAGTTAGTGGTTTGTAGATCACAACTATTATGTTTACCTTTTTTTTTCTCCATGAAAATACTTTCCCACAAGCAAGGAGATTTCAATAGTGTTGATGCTAAGAACATAGACATCTCTTTTGATCCCAATGTAAAGCAGACAGTCTACCTATGTAGAGAGAAGATAAGATACAGCTTTCATTCAGGAGGCTCACTGGTAAATATTCTATTTTTGTTATTACTAATAATTATTTAGGACTCTGCATTGGCAGCACCTTTCACAAATGGTTCTCTAAGCTAATATTTTCTCAGTTTTACAGATAGAAAAATTTTGGTACAGCATGGTTAACAATTTGCTCACGGTCACAGGCATTCATTGGAAAAAAACCATGAGTATTACCCAGGATGCCCAACTTCCAGTCCATGCTTTAAATATTAGATGAGAAAGAACATGATGCCAGAGCATTCATAGGTCTCCACACTTTCAGTGGAAAGAAAATTTGGGGACCACAAACTATCACACAGAGTTAGGAGTCATCGTCTTGAGGTTTATCATTTTTGGAAATGTCATGACTGGTGTATCGTATGGCAAGATCTGAATGTGCTGTTGTGAAACTGAAAGGGAAGCAACACTATTTCTACTAGAGGTGTGCACTAGGCCCCCATGTCGTTTTCGTTTTCGTTATTCAAAAATGTCATTTTTGTTGTTGTTGTTAATGACAATGTTGTTTTTGTTATCGTTATCATTTTTGGTATCGTTTTTGATATTGTTTTCATTATTGGTATCAATACCGTTATCGGTATTTTTGTTATCGGTATCGATATTCGTTATTGATATCGGTACCGTTTGAAGCAGATTTTATTTTGGTATCGGAATTATTATTGATTCCCGTGCACAACTAATATTTATCTAAATCTAAGGCAGATGGGAAGGGAAAAGGAAAACTATTTAATCAATTATCTATATAACTGTTCTAATCTAATCTATATTTCTATAATATATATTATAGCTATCATTATTGTAATAACAAAAACGACTTGCACACCCCTAATTTCCACAGGTGCCTTGATGTTGTTGAGACAAGTGTGTCCCTTGTCACTTGTGTGGGTTGCATACTACACAATTTTTGTGAGACCAGTGGAGAAGCCTAGAAGGAAGGCATGCCTGACAGTGATGCTGCCCAAATAGACTCACCCACACCACTGAAACAGGGCTGCCTGTGCTGTTCATTGCTATTTTTGGGGGGTAGGGGGGACGACCTAGGCAGCAGGAGTGAAACCATTGAAAGGCCATGGGGAGAGGGTAGCAGGCAGAGAGTTCTGCCACAGTCACTCTCCCCTATTGTACTTACAAAGAGGCCAAAGGTTGCATATGTTGACATGGATAAATTCATCCATTAAAAACATGTACCTTTTTGTTTTTATTAAAAAGAGGCTGCCCTTGACGACTGTTCGGAAGTTGCAGCTGATGCAGAATGCGGCGGCCCAGCTCCTTTTGGGAATGGGTCGCTGGAAGCATATTACACTGGTGCTCCAGAATCTGCACTGTCTATCGATAGATTTCCAGGTGCAATTCAAGGTGCTGGCTTTGACCTTTAAAGCCCTAAACAGCCTGGCCTCACTTATCTGAAAGACTGCCTGTCCTACCATGCTCCATTGTGGTCCCTGTGGTCGGCCGGGGGTGCTCTCCTGTGGGTTCCACCTGTTACTCTTGTCCATACAATGGGGACCCGCAGGGGGGCGTTCTTGGCTGCTGTCCCAATATTGTGGTACCCATTTGTTGGATTGTAAAGGAGATCAAGATGTTTAGTTTCTGTAATTCTGTAAAGAAATTTGACTTTTTATTGTTGGTATATTTTTATTTCTAATGTATATATTGTTTGAATGTATTGTTATGGCCTTGTGGCCTCAACAATAAAGATAGTGGCATTGTATTCTGAAGAATAGGAATAGAATATTGTGGAACTTCCTCTCTCTGGAGGTACATTTGAGGCAGAGTCCGGGTGTTTTTTGGAGGTGATGTCAAACGTTTCTTTTTAGTAAAACATTTGGCCGGCGGGAATGGGGATTAGGTGGGAGGTGTTGGTGATGGGTTGGGGTTGGAGTGGGTATTTTACTCTAATTGTATTTTAGTGTTTTAATTGTATTGTATATTTTTGTGAGCCGCCCTGAGCCTTTGGAGAAGGGTAGGGTAAAAATGCTAATAAATTAAATAATGAAACATACATGCAACCCTCACCCACTAAAGTCATTGGGAGTTAGCCATCGATTTTGATGGATTAGGATTACAGTCAAAATCTCTTTTAAATTCCATTTTTACACACCTTGCTTTTTGTGGTAATATTTATCGAAATTGAGAGTAAGGAGTGGGCTTATGCACTCTTCTAATTCATTTATTAAAAACTGTTTTATTCTTATTTCCTTATCTATCAATCAATCAATAAGTTTATTTATTTAGCCGAGGCCATAACAAAAAATTAAATCCAACATATCAAAAGCACATCCAAAACATATCAAATCCTACTAAACTAAAAATACCATAACTAAAAGATTTAAAATTTACTAAAAGAAGCAAACACCATACATGTATATCAAAAACTCTAAAATAACAATAAAAGGAATAGACCTTCCAACACTAAACCGAACCCCAACATAGAGGGACAAACATGCCAGGGAGGGAATTGGGATGACATGGAAATACAGACCACAAACCTTTAAAGGTCTCAGGCCAAACTAAGTCCCAACCCACCTTAATGAGTAACTAAATAAATATTGAGCATAATTATACAGTAATTGATATGTCGGCCCCCAGCCGACATATCAATAATATCAGATAAAATAGGACAATATACCTCCCACCCCATTCAACGTATCTCCAATTGAACTGCCAGCTTTGCTAGGCAGTGCATTATTACATTTGAAGAACGTGATAGCAAACATAGTTGGAGCAGACAAACCGGGGGAAGATGTAATTGGCTAATAATTCAAGGTGGCAGATATAATTCATGCCAGTAGGCCGTCAGGGGGCAAAAGAACAACAAATGAGGTAAATCCCCTATGAGACCTAAATTACACGGGCAGATCCTCTCCCCATAAGGCGTGCCCCTTCTTCGACCCTCAAGTGCTGCAGTGGGCAACAGATCAAAACGAAGGAGGATCAAAGCCCTACACAGACTAGGAACCTCCAATAATTCCAGATAATACTCACAGATGGAATCAGTCTTAAAATATCGATAGAATGGAGCACACTTTAGCTCTTGGATGGCCCCCAAATCCAGTTGGATCGCCTGGTCCCAAAGTTGTTTTTTAATTATCCGAGCTCTCTCAGTAATGGGGATCCCCCTTAGAAATAGGAGCGAGAGACCTAATTCCTGCAGTTTCCCAGAAACTCTGCCCCACCATAGGCTTGCGGAAGCCCATGAACAGGACTCCTCCCAGCAGAGGCGGAGCAGCCGATCCTCCTCCATTGACATAACCCTGAGCAAATAGCTCAGGGTGCGGAAAAATAACTCAACACCCAGACCTTATCTATCTTCCTGTTAAATTCACCACATCCAGAAAGGGGTTCTGCATTGGAACAGTCTGAGCATCATTGGGTTATCTCATTGGATCATTGATAATCTGGTTAACCAGATTACCTACCAGTCGTTACTGAATACGATTCAGTATCTAGATAGATACCACACAATCTGTCTGGATAGTAGCACATACTCATTTCAGCTCTATCCAGAACTTTTTTGCCCTTTTATCAGGACCCTATTTTTTCAGAACTGACAATGGATCCAAAATTTCCTCAAAAATCTGCAAGGGCTGGCCTTGCAAAGAAGGCAGAAGTGGAAAAGAGCAGGAGAACCATATCCGAGGCAAGGCCAAGACATGAAGAGGTTAGCAAGCTGTAGCAGGCTGAAGTATTTGGAGGGTGCCTTAGCATTGGCAGTTCAGCAGACACAGTACACAGCAAAAATCAAGAGCGTCCCTTGTGCAGACAAACCGTAGGTCTCATTGTTACATATGACCACAATGCCAATAAAGGGGTTACCATGGAAAAAGGGAATAAAATATTTCTTACTGTAAGTGCTGTGCTGTTTCAAGCTGTGGCCTCAGTGGGGCTGTGTTCCCTGGGGGAATCAGTGACAGAAACAAAACTCTATTCCTACAACTGTGGCACCAGCATCTCCATGCCATCCTTCTCCTCTATCTGCATCTAGGCACTAGCCATCAAAAAACAGGCACACCTGCTCCTCAGACAGTGGTTCACTGTTTGGATTAATAGCCACCAGATCAAGGGTCACAATCTGCTTCTTTTATCTAGTGAGA
The DNA here is from genome assembly GCA_003113815.1 of Sphenodon punctatus. Taxonomy (NCBI): domain Eukaryota; kingdom Metazoa; phylum Chordata; class Lepidosauria; order Sphenodontia; family Sphenodontidae; genus Sphenodon; species Sphenodon punctatus. The sequence continues at coordinate 6,600 of QEPC01003358.1, forward strand.
CCTCTCTGCATTTGTTACCCCTAGAGAATATTCCACTGCCTGCCACCTTTGCACCTGCAATGATTGGGCTAAGGGACAAGAAAAAGCAGCAGCTTGTAGTAGAGCATGGTCTGGTGGCCGTGACTGGAGAAATATTATTGCTGTCTAGACCTGAAACAGGTACTTGTAGCCGACCTATTTCAGGCAGATTGGGCATTAAACAATACCCAATATTAGTGCCTGCCAAATTATGCAAATTACCAAAATACAATTACCGATTTCCAGTTGTCAGTTACTGGTTTTCTATTTTGTGCCACTTACCAAGACAGAAAAATGGTTGGTACACTCAAAAACACACTAAAACATTTAAATGATAAATCAGAGCAAGTCACCAAAATGGAAAATCACCAATCTAGTAACATTAGTACCTGGTACTTGGGTACCTCTTTCAGCAATCCAGTACCAGTTAGGCACGTGAATGGCTACTTGAAACTTTGGGTATTACGCGTGGCCACAAAATAAGCTATCTGTCTCAGCTCTATTGCTCCCCTGTTACCTTAAAAGCCCTGGTGCAGGTCCTTAGTGGTGGCATTACTCCATGGGTGTTAATAAACATGCAGCTGGTGAGTGGGCTACACATCCTAGGGGGAGGGACCCCCGGTCAGGTAAGCTCAGGAAACAGAATAAACATTCCTGCTGATCGACCAGGCCGGGGAGGGAGGAACAGAAAAGATGCGAGTTCAGATGGCCTCGCCCCTATGCTGCAGATGGCGCCCCACCCCCTGCCATGACAGGCAGCAATGGCTGTTTGTAATGGGCAACCATGGTAGCCCCTGTGTTGGAAAGAGGGGAGGTCTGGGTTTAGGCAGGCCTCCGTTGTGAGGGAATTCCACAGCCTAGGAGCAGCAACCGAGAATGCCCTCCCCATTGTCGCCACCCGGGAGATCCGTGGGAAATTGAGTCGGGCGTCCCTGGCTGACTGCACGGGCTGCACCACGGCCTGGGGCGTGAGGCGGTCCCACAGGTAAGCGGGACGCAGGCCATTTAGGGCTTTATAGGTTAACACCAACACCTTGAATCAGACCCGGAAGACAATAGGCAGCTAGTGTAGAGAATGGAGCACTGGTGTAATGTGCTCACAACGACCCATTCCCATAAGGAGATGAGCTGCCGCACTCTGCATTAGCTACAGCCTCCGGACCATCACCAAAGGTAGCCCCACGTAGAGTGCATTCAATAGTCCAGTCTACAGGTGATGAAGGCATGGATGATGGTGGTCAGGTCAGAGTCTGAAACATATGGCTGCAGCCGCCGCACCAGATGTAACTGGTGAAAGGCACTCCTCCAGGCAGAGCTGTGTATCGAGAAGCACACCCAGACTACAGACCTGGGAAGCTAAAGGGGGTATACCCCATCAATAACAGGGGCTACCACCCGTTCAGTCCTACACACCAGCATCACCTCCGTCTTGTCGGGATTCAGCTTCAGATGGCTCGCCCTCATCCAATCCCCCACAGCCGCCAGACACCAGGTAAGCACCGAGACTGCCAGGTCTGGGTTTGCAGAAAAAGAGAGGTAAAGCTGGGTATCATCGGTACTGAGAATGTACGCCAAACTCTCTCACGACCTCACCCAAGTGCTGCATACACGCTGAACAAGAGGGGTGACAGAATAGAACCCTGCAGGACTCCATACGTGAGTTCCAGGGAGACGACAAACACTCCCCAAGCACCACCCGTTGAGTTCTCCCAGCCAGGAAAGAGCGGAACCATTCAAAAACAACTCTGCCCACCCCACCTGGTCCCACAGACAGGCCACCAACATCTCATGGTCAACGGTATCAAATGTTGCCAACAGATCTAATAGAATCAAAAGGGATGATCTACTCTGATCGAATTCATGGCACAGGTCGGTCATTGAACAAAGCCACAAGCGCAGTCTCAGTGCCAAATCCAGGGTGAAAGCCGGACTGCGAAGGATCAAGAAAATTGACCCGATCCAGATGCCCCTGAAGCTGCCGGGCCACCACCTGTTCAGTAATCTGCCACCCACTGAAACTGATCCCACAAAACTGAAAAAGGCGGGACCTCCATTACCTCAGGTTCTTTCATTGCTACATCTGTGGCATCAAAGTTGTCGTGAATCTGGGCGATTTTATCCACGAAGGAGTCAATAAACATGTCCTAGCGAGCACTGGAAGATTTCAGTTCCAGGCGGAGGGAAGCCAGACTGACCAGTCCCTGCACCACCCGGAAAAGCTCAGCTGGATGTGACTATGCAGATGCTATGAGGGCAGCAAAGAACGCCTTCTTTGCTGCCCACACAGCCACAGCATAGGCTCTTAAACTAACTCTATGCTGCAATTGATTGGTTTCAGCACGTGTACGGTGCCACCGTCGCTCCAACTGCCGTCCCTTCCATTTCATCCATCTCAGGTCCTCTGTAAACCAAGGGGACCTGCGTTGTCGGCATTCAGGAAATGGACACCTAGGAGCCATTCAGTCGATGGCCTCAGTCAGCAGAGCATTCCAAAAAGCTACAAGGTCATCAAGTGAACGGTCATCAAAATTGGGGGGGTAGTTCCCCAAGAGCAGTCCGGAACCTTTCTGGTTCCATAAGTCTCTGAGGATGATCCAACCGAACTGGTTCAGCACCTCTCCAGAGGCAGACATGCTCCAGGAGACCGTCCTGGAGGAGGTAATGGTCCAACCATGACAAGGGAACAACTAACACTTCCCTCCCCCCACCGGATTCCCTGCCTCAAGGACAGTGCAAAACATCAGGTCAAGGGTATGTCCCCCATCATGTGTCAGGCCAACAACCCTCTGAGATAGTCCCATGGTTGTCATGATGGCCATGAACTCATGCTCTGCTCCCCCAAGATTGACGTCCACGTGGATATTGAAGTCCCCCAGGACCAACCTCCGGCACCAAGATTGGCCCCGACTCAGTGTCCAGCCAGGTCTCTGTAATACACACAAGGTCGGCTGACTGATCCAGGATTAATTCCTAAATTGTCGTAGGCTTATTAGCCACCAACCTCGCGTTAATCAGCAACAGCCCCTGGCTCAGGGCCCTCCCATTTTAGATCCCCACACCACCTGCCCAGGGGCCAGTAAGAGGGACCAGCACCAAACACCTGTCCCTTCTCACAGATCTGACCAGCCTCCCAGAGGGACCATAGTTACCCCACCCCGTCATGACCCCAATGACTTCACCCCGGCCCGGCCCCGCAACTCCCCTCCCCAATGGCTGTCCCGCCCAGCTAGTGAGGGAGACCCCCTCTCCCCCTCCCGCCCCATCTCACAGGGAGCCAAAAACCCCTAACCCAATTAGGTCAGACCTCCCCTCACACCAAGGGAACAGACCCGCCCCTCCCCAACCCAGTCCCCCCCTAACACTAGGGGAGAGAGCCATATCCTATCACCCCCACACACATCTGCCTCTCCCCCAACTCCCTGTCCCCTAAGATAAACTTCAACAATATCTGCCCTGTAAAAACCCAGCCACCCCCAATATTGAGCCCCTCCTTACACTAAACAATTAGCAATCTCCACCTCCCCTCCTGCAAAGGGGGTGGCCTGCAAAGGAGGCAGATAGTATCCCTGGGAGGTCAGGGGGGTCTGTCCCTGCAGGGCAAGCCCTACGTGGCTCCCAGCCCCTGCAGTGACGGTGTGGGGGTCCCAAGGTGGGGGCAGCACAGCTGATGGCGGCAGCGATGGAGGTGGAATCTTCCTGCAGTGCTGGGTGGGCTATTGCTTCAAACCCTTCCCCCTGGAAGTGCTCATAGTTCCATGCTCAGAGCCCCTGCCCCCTCCCCTCCTGAAAAGGAGAGGTGGGGTAGATAGTAGTCCTGGGGGGTCAGGGGTCTCTGTCCCTGCAGGGCGAGCCCTACCTGGCTTCCAGCCCCTGTGGCAGCAATGTGGGGGTCCCGAGGCGCAGGTAAAATTTGTATTATTAAAATACTAATTTAGAACGATTGAAAAGAGCAGATTTGGGCTAATGTCATCTGTGCTATCCCCCAGACAAGTGTACTAGATTTCATTAGAAATGAAATGAATTAATTTCATTTGGAAATGAAGCTTTAATAGACTTAACTTCTGGCCTGATGCACTCTGTCTACATAAGGGCTAAGCATTGATACAAGAGGAGGGAGTAGAGACAACTGACCATTTGAAATATGCTGAAATAAATCTCTGGATGTAATAAATTACAAGATTCTTAAAAGGGCAAATCTGAAGGAATGAATAGTTGAATTAACACCATGGAATAAATTGCAAGAGGTGGAACAGAAAGCAAAATAATCAAATTTGAGGCTACAATCTTCAACCTTGGAAGGTATCGCCTGCAAGTACAAAGCTTTGGTTAAAAATAAGGCTCTTCCTGCAAGACAGGAAGAATGCTTAGAAAGTCAGCTGTGTTCCCACGATGTACACATTCTGGGCACTTCAGCAGGGAGGGAATAGCCGAACCCTGAAGCACTTATGGAAAAACTGCTGCCCAAATTGCTTAACTTGAATACCAACGATAGTCCCCTATGTGTGGAGAAAGCAACTGAATACCTATGAGGAAGCAGGATGAAAGGAATAACTCGGGGGTACCATTATGGCATCCTTCATGGACTTGATACAGTCTTAGCTACAGCAGCAAATAAAATAAAATGCCTATGAAAAAGCAGAATTTTTGTCTTTCCCAGCAGCACTTCTGCAAGCTGGACAAAGAATAAAAAACATCGGATGGAATTAAATTAAGCATATATTTCATAGCAAAATGATTATATAGCACCAGCAATGTGTCTGGCAGTGACCAACCACTAATTAAAGACAGGTCCTTGCCCCAGTGGGGGTTTACAGTCTAGGATGGACAAGGGAGAGGGGAACATAGGGGGAGACAGACAAGGAGACTGATGAAGTTGAGTGCATGTGCTTGGCTTAGTTGCAGAAGAGAAGGGGATCTGAATGACAGGACGGTGGAAGGACCAACAGTGAGCTGGTGGAGGTTGGGGGGAGAGCTAGGGCAAGCTTGACAGAAGCCATCTAAGATTCTTTTTTAAAAAAACCAAAAAACCAAACCTCTGAGCATGTACATTTTCTGTGGAGCAACCAACATTTCTCACACCAAGGTTTTAATTGGGAAAATAATCTCCCCTCATCCCCAATTATCTTTTATACTGGATAATCGTTATCAAGATACTCTATTTTCCATGACACTTATACTTGAAATTCATATAAAAAAACCTCTAGAAATTATTTATTAATTCAATTATTCATTCTTTGGGGCCCCAGGTATCTAAAAGACCACTTCCTCCATCATGTCGGTCGGTCTGTGCTCAGTCACCAGCGCTGAGTTCTCTCAGTGCCAGCTTCTTATTGTACTAGCTCCGCCCCCCGGTGTGCCGCGAGCCATGCAGAGCAGTGTGCTGCATGCTGTGTGCAGCGCCGCCTGTGTGACCTGAGAAGTTGCCCCGCTCGGCTGGTGCTGAGCCAGTGGGGTTGTTGGGGTAGGTGTGGCAAGGGGAAGGGTCATGGAATGCACTGACTCGGTGGGGGTTTGCCCTGTCGCCGGCGGCTGAGGTACCAGAAGCCACCCTTGCCTCTGCGGGGCTGCCAGTCCCCCAGTGCAGCGGTGGTGACGGCTGACACATCCCTAAATATCGAACCTCTCTTTTAAACAGATTACATTTCTCAACTTTTAGTTTAATACCATACTTTTGAAATTGTTGAAGGACTTCTTGAACATGTTCAAAATGTTCCTCAAAAGTTGGACTGTAAACCAAAGTGTCATCTAAATATGGAACACAATTTTTATCCCTCAGACCTTCCAAACATTTCTCCATACACGTTTGAAAGGCAGCAGGAGCATTCATAAGTCTGAATGGGATCCGGACCCATTCATATCATCCCCATAGTGTGATAAATGCTGTCAGCGATCTGCTGTCAATACTCATAAAGCCTTGATGATATGCCTTCCCTTGATCTAACACTGAGAACCATGACTTCCCTCCCAAACTATCTAATACATCTTGAATACGAGGAAGAGTTTGCCGATCTGGAACAGTCTTCCGGTTCAACTCATGATAATCAACACAAAGTCGTAAACTTCCCATCCTTTCCCCTCACATAGACCACTGGTGATGAATAGCAAGACTGAGATTTAGCAACCCACCCATGATCCAGTAGGTCTTGTATGTAATCTTGAACCTCCTGAGAGAGAGGTCTTGGGATTGCTTGATAACCCTTTTGTACTGGATGACAATCAGTAAGTTTTACCTTCATTTTCAAGTGCCCAACCTCCCCTATATCTTTGTCATTTTTAGCAAAGGCTCCTGATTCTTTCTGTAACATTAATTGAACAATTTCCTGTTGCTCTGTACTAAGGTGGTCTAATTTAACAGGCAGTACTCCGCCCAAGAAATTTCTTTTATGGGAGATACTACACTGTACAGTGTTACACCCAGTCTTTTCTATTATTCTCTGGGGATGGGCGAACAGACCACGGTTCAGGTTCTGCCGTTCGGTTCTGCCACGTTCGGTTCATGCGTTCGGGTTCGGGCATTCAAGCGGTTCACCGGGTTTGGGTTCGACTGTCCGGCTGAAAAAATAACACAAGAGCTCGGGAAGCTGGAAATCACGCCGGAAACTGGAAATTTGAGTGCGTTGGAGCTGTGTGGTGAGTGAGTGTGTGTTTGATTCCGTGGCTGCTTGGTTCGTGTGTTTTGGCTGTGATTGTGTTGAGTTTGGCTGTGCTGTGTGTTTGGATGGTTGGTGTGTGTTGTGGGTGACTGTTTTGGGTGAGAGAGAGTGTTTGTTTTAAAAAAAAAAAAATGGAGAAGGCTGTAGTGCTGATCCCCCGGCTGGGGGCCAAATTGCCACTCGAGGAGGAGGAGGTGGTAGCGGTCAAGGCCGCTGCCCCTACTACACCACCTGTGGCATTGTTGGCAGCTTACTTCTTGAATGAGGAGGAAGCGGTGGGCTCTGGAGGTGCTGCCAAGTTTGCAAACTTTTTTTTAACTTTTTTTTTTTTTTTTTTTTTT
>QEPC01003358.1:49446-78202 GCA_003113815.1 Sphenodon punctatus
GAGTCTGGGGGTGGTGTTGGACTCGGGGCTCCGACTGGATTGGCAGGTAGAGATGGTGGCTAAGGCCGCCTTCCGCCAGCTGTATCTGGTACGGAGGCTGTGTCCATACATTTCCAGGCCCAACCTGGCCACCCTCATTCATGCCTTCATCACCTCAAGGCTAGACTACTGCAATGCGCTGTATGTGGGGCTTCCCTTGTTTCTGGTTTGGAGGCTGCAGCTGGTGCAGAATGCGGCAGCCCATCTCCTTATGGGGGATAGGAAGGTGGGAGCACATAACACCTGTACTCCGTACTCTGCACTGGCTGCCTGTAGCATACCAAGCCCGATTCAAGGTGCTAGTGTTGATCTATAAAGCTCTACACAGTCTGGGCCCCTCATACCTTGGGGACCGCCTCGCCCTCTGCACCTCAGAGCGATCCCTGTGGTCCACCGGGGGTGCCTTTTTTTTTAGGTCCCCCATGTAAAGTGGGGGGCCACAATGGAGAGGGCGTTCTCGGTGGCTGGGCCGAGGCTCTGGAATTCCCTCCTGGAGGAAACCCGTCTGGCCCCAGGTCTGTTGGCATTTCGGTGAGCATGGCTCGATCATAATAAAAGTGTCCTTCAAACTGAAATCCCAGTAGGGGAAAATTTGTTGGACTAACAGGCAGCAGGTGAAATACAGATTTCACATCACATTTGGCCATTAATGCCCCTTTTACCTTTGCCTTAACTTTCTCAACAGCCACATCAAAGGATGCGTATTTAACTGTCGAAAGCTCCTTTGGGATGGCATCATTGACTGATCCACCCCTAGGATAGGAAAGGTTATGTATCATCCAGAACTCACCTACTGCCTTCTTTGGGACTACACCCAATGGTGACACAACCAGATTGTGTAACAGGGGCTCCCGAAAAGGGCCTGCTACCCTGTCCTCACTTACTTCCTTCTTAATTTTCTGTCGAACAATGCGCTTCAATCCTTGGGTCGATTTCAGGTCTGAAGGCTAGCGGGTAGCCTCCACCAGATCCGCTGGTATATTAAAACCTACCTTAAATCCCCTAACTACATATTCTACTTCCGACCTTTTGGGGGTGCAACCTGAGTGCCGCCTCGAGGCGGTCAGATGTGACCAGCGTCGGCCCCCTTTGTAATCCGTCGTGGCCTGGGAGGTCTCTGATTGTGTTTACCACCTCCTGCTTTCTGTCCATTTTTCCCTCTCTGTCCCCGCATCTTGGGGATTAAAACAGTTGGTAGCTGGGTGTGCTCCCCTGCAGTTCGAACAGTTGTGTTGAAAGCGGCAAGAAACCCTAGTACAATGGCCAGCCCTGTTGTATTCCCAACAGGGTTCAGCCTGCCCTTGCCCTCTTCTCCTACCTTTGCCATATTCATTGGCAGGGGCAACCCTCCCCATGACCAACGGGTGGCCGCTAGCCACCCTGGGGGCCCGTGTTGCATCAATCATGCATTCAAGCCAGAGATCTGGTGCATGCATGTCCCAACGTAATCCTGGGTTTGTGGCTGCCCTGTGACGAAATGCCTCGTCATAACGCAACCATGCTCCCGGTGGACCGGTCCCATAAGCTCTCCTAACTATGTCGTCATACTTGTGCAACTCAAGTCCCCTTTCGGGGTTTGCCTGAATTAACCCCCACCCCATATAGACTGCGAAAGCTGCCATCCAATTCTCCCAGTTCCTATCCGCCTTGGGGCGGCGGAACTTCTCCTTTTCTTTATTTTCTTCCTGTTCTGGGTGACCGCTGATTGGGTCGCTGAATAACAGCGCAAACAGGTCCACATATTCTCCCTTTAAGATCTTCTCTCTTGTTGTTGGGTGTAAATGCTCGCCCAATGGGGCAGCTATGCTTGGGATTGGCCCCCCTGGTGGTGGCGCAGGGTGGGGCACTGCCTGGCCACCCAGACTTGCCTCACCCATTGTGCCCTGGGAGACCTTACTCCCTTCGGGCCGTGTCGACAATCCCGTTGCTCCCATTATCTGACTCAGCCCCTCTCTTTGTTTGACCGGCCCCGCCGCCGGTGATTGAGCATTTACTGGGGTTGCCCAAGCCCACTGGTTTCCCCACCACCATCTGCAGGGTGCCTGCCTGTGTGGTGGGGGGAAGAGAGAGATCCCACAGGGACACAAGGGGGACAAACCAATGGGCTGCCCTGTTCCTGGCCAAGCTGGTCGCCCTGCCCGACCTGAGGTAAACCCTGCCCCTGCCCGGTTTTGTGCTCTGCCGCGTGGTTCCCCTGATATTGCCCCATTGGCATTCTATCCATGCCGCTCTCGCCCATTTGGGGTGATGACTGTTCCCCAATGTCTTCGGCCGGGGGCCTGTAGGCCAGTCCCACTCCCTCTTGTTTCTGCAATGCTGCTCCCTTTCTATTGCTTCTATCTGTCTCCATATTTCTGCATCAGATGTTCCTTTGGAAGGGCGGGGGGCCTCCACTCATCTCTGGGTTGCAGATGGTGGTCCCTCTGCAGGGGGTACAATAGAAGCGGGGGTGGAACCCCTGCCCCCCTGGGCTGTCCCCACTGCCACCCCCACACCAGATGGCCCTGGTAAACTGGGGTCACCACACTGACACCGGTACAGACCCATCCCGGGAATCCTGTAAGTGTCCCGGTACTCCTCGCATGCTTCTCCTTGGTGTGGAAGATTGCCTGTCTCCTGCTGGCCAGACAGCACATCTCAGGCCTCGGCCTGGTCTAGCCCTGGCCCCTCTTTCCTGGGCCCATTTCCAGTGCCGGACTGGTGTGGCCCAGTCCCCACATCCACAGGGGCCCTACCTGCAGCACTTTGGCTGCTTCCCCTTGACTGGGGCACCATCCCAGGTTGGGACCTACTGGCTCCCCTTGCTGGGCTACTCCACAGCAATGGGCCACATAACCCCCCCATAATGCACTGGGGTGGTGGTGCAGCTGGCCTGTTTCCCCCCTGCAACTGGGGGTCTCCCTTGAACCCCGCCCCCGATTGCCCCAACCGGATTGGGTGGGGGGACGGTGCCCCAAACCCTCAGTGTCCCCTCCCTCTCCCCCGATGCGTGGCACCTCACCCCACGCCCGGAGGAGTGCCTCACAAACAGAAGGTGCTCCATCAGTGCCTCCTGGGTGGGGAGAGACTCAGGCTCAGCAGGTTCCTCTGTAGGGGCAGGCGGCTCCTCGTGTCTCCATTCCGGCCTGTCCCTCTTTGCTGCTTTCCCCTTTCTCTTCTGTCCCTCCCCCTTCTTCTTTCCCCGCACCATGCTGGCTCGGGGTCAGTGATAAACTAAGGCTTTGACTCGAGGAAAGTCAGACAAAGCGCAGCTGAACTGCTCCCTGCTACCAATCACCTGGCTTCCACGAGCTGAATGGCGGCTTCCTGTCACCTTCAGGAGTCCACCCCTTTTAGCGGGGGCGGGACCTCCACGCCCCCACACAGCGCGCATGCATGTGCCTTGTTTCCAGGGCTGTTGCCCCACAACATCCAGTCAGCGGTGCCGCCCTCTAGGAGGACGGCCCGCAGGGGCCGCATATTCCCACTCCTCTGCGTCTCGTCTTGGGAACGAAGAGAGGAGGGGGCGTGACAAAATGCCCGTCGCCGCCATTTTGGCAGCGAAGGGTACTTATATCAGTGTACTGTGAATTTGACACTTTGTAAAATGTAACAGTTTATACGTATGAATATTCCAATGAGTTTATACCTCATTGGATAAGTTTGGGTTCTTTGTCTGAAAACTCATAAATAACCTAGGGTGTCACTGGGACCCCAGATGTGGTCCAGTCCAGCTGTTCTGTGTCTCCCAGCTTTGGAGTGAGTTCAGCCCTTCACTGGTAAGTAAACTTTCTTTACTTTGGCATTCCTCTGTGTCTGACTCTGTACCTTTGACCTCTTTATGGACTAGCTGTCAAGCAGCCACCCCAGAAGGGGTCAAATCCCAGCACCATACTTGGATACTGACCATGCAAAGGGTTGTGCTGGGCTCTGAGCGGTGACACTGCAGGTGCCAGTGAGAGTGGGCGATGGGCAATGGTCTCTCTCACTGTGAAAGAAGATTTTACACCCACTTAAGTCTAGCGTAGCACTTCGGCACGCAACCTTCGGGTGGTAGACATTTACATACTAGATGAATGAGGATTCCCTCCTTAATGAAAAGTGTTGATTTAATTTATTTAATTTGATTTATTTTTTTACATTTAAACAGCTTGTTCAGAATCTGCAAATGGGGTCATAACAGGTTTTATTTTTTTATGTTTTTAAAAAGCCTAACTTAAATGAGGACAAAATAAATTTAATTTTTTAATTGTAGGCCACAATCCACAAACCGCTTACTCTGGAGTAATCTCACTGAATACGCCAAAGGCCCAGTGGGTTATAATGGTACTACTCTGGCATAAATAGTTCATGAATCATGATCATAATGTACAGATGAGTTCTGTCTCCTTGGGCACTGATTTTAATGTGCAAGTGAAAGTTCACTGTGTTGGTGAACAATTACTTTCATTTCTGCCTCCTCTTCTCTCCAAGTAGTCTCAGAATTGACAGGCAGAGGGCAGCAAAGCCACGTTTTAAAATAAACTTCCAAAGGTTTCATCTTGAAAGGGATTTAGCTTTTTATTAAGCTAAATGAAGTCGTGTCAGTGTGATGAATAGCTGGGTCTCCCTTATTTAGTGATTAAAAATTAACACACACTTCAATCATGATAGCATTGTCTTCCTAGAAATACAGGAAACATCAAATACAACACTACAGTTGCCAAAAGCAGCTGCAATGTGTGTGTGTGTGTGGGGGGGGGCCGCCAATCCTTTCAGGAAGCAAATAAGGGGCAGCTTTTCAACATGAATAGTGAGAAAGTGGCTGTGTAATGCACCCCAGTATAGAATTACTGCACTGGATTGCATCTGATAAAACTAAAGTTACAAAATCATTCTTGCCTCACAAACATACATTCTTCTTTGTTTTAAAAAGAAAGGCAGACTATCTTGCCTGCGGCTTAGGATTGATTTTTGGATAAATGCCCCCATCTTCGCCTCATTTACTTAGCAATGTGAAATTATTCATATTATGCACTGACAACATCCCATTCCCCTGTCATCCCGTGAGTCGTGTTATGAAATGATGCCACTGAGTTTAAAAATCACTTCTTCGGCATAAGAGCCTGAACTGTAAACATTCCACAAGAGGACCTGGTTCAAATGTTAAAGCAAAAGCAGAAGTGTAAATGGAAGCTAATTTTTATGATTTCTTCCTCCAAAAGGGAATATCCCTTGCAGTATTCTAGTCATTAATAATGCACATTAATCATTAATGCAGACAGTAGAATTTGCTTCATTAAATATATTGGGACATTTATTTTTCTAACCAAGTGGTTTGAAACGCTTTGTTATTTAAGCACTTGCGTTTTCTTATGCTGGGCCCCAATTCCTATTGAACACAAACCTTGAGTCAATATCCCACTGTAGACAGGAAGTATCAGCATTCTGCTTTGAAACTTTCATTATTTTAACATAAATTTGGATTCTGACACTAAAATGGTTAAAAAAATTGTGTTCATACTCTAAGGAAATTCTTGGGATTTTTGCATACCATGCAGGCAATGGGACTGCAATTAGGACATAAATGTAAATTATGGATTTATAGTTGTAAAACTTCTAGGTTTTGTATTCCGACCAAAGGTGTAACACAAGGAGCATTTCTTGGCTACTTCTAGGATACATTTGAAGAGTAACCCTCAACACATTCTCTCAGTTACTTATTTTGCAGATATGTTTGCTTTCCTCACCATAATTTAACTAAATGCAATCAAAAACATTTCAAAACTGCCCAGTTTCCATGTCCAGTTGACAAACTTGAGGTTGACGATCTGTTTCCAGGAGCTGCTTCTTCTACAGAGAAGGTTACCATTCACATTAGGAAGCCCTCTTCTTTTGTTTTAGACTTTTGTTTTTGTTTTGTGTCACCTGAATCATGTTACTTTAAATGTTCTATGCTGCATTTGGCCTCCAATACTTGCCGGTGGCTTTTGTTGCAGTCAACAGGAGTCCCCTGTGAGAGCAATTGAGGACAGAATGCAGCTCTGCTATTTTGGTTAATCTTCTTGAGGTTTTTTAATGATCTCTTTCCCCAAGAGATACGAGTGGTTCTTGGGCAAATACATTCAATAGTCAAACTTACTTTTAAAGCCATTTTTGGTGCTCAAGACATTCTCTCTCCCTTGTTTTCCTAGTATAAACTAGGAAAGGTTACAAAGAATGTTAGGGACTTTTTTCATATAAATGAAAAAGTCCCTAACTTATTCTTTGTAACCGTGTCAACCCAATATGCATCAGACATACTGAAAAATCTCCTGTTTGAATCTGTTTATCCAAATTACTTTGAGTCTTATTTGCATAAATGAGATTTAACTCTTAGGCTAGGCTTTTAAAAAAACAACAACAAACAATCAAACTTAACACTGATATATATTGTTACAATAGAAATAGTTAAAAATGTGCACCCCTACTTAATGTGTATACATTTTCCAGATGTACATAATGACCTCAGATGGCTATATGTATCAACATATGTATTTTAAAAAGCATGTAAATGATTATTTAAATGTGTATACAGAATGCACATTGGCTTTACAGAATTTTACTGGAGGTGTGCTTATTTTATATGAACAGGAGTCATTTAAAAAACGATAGTATCTTTGGTGTGTGACAAATACCCATATTGCAGGAGGAAGTGATGAGTTTTTCAAACTGAAACCTTTGATACTGGATCTCTCTTAATTCTACTTTATTGTTATTGGTGAGGAGGAACAGTCAGGCATAATTTTTAAAGTATGTATTGAAAGAAAGAAAGAGAGAGAGAGACACACACACACACACACACACACACACACACAGGGCAGCCACTGGAAGTTTGATACATTTGGACAACAGTCGGCCTGAGATAAATTTTTACAATCAAATTATACTACCTGAAAATAGGCTGAAGTGAAACAGTGATCCAATCTCAACTAGAGTGTCACAAAAGACGGCTTCTATAATGTGCCAAATATTGCATTTTTCATTGGTGAGAAGTCCATAGTGCTGCCGGTGAAAAACAGATTGACATTTGGTCATTATTTCTTATCAAGGGCGTTTTACTTGTAATACTATTTGACAGCTATATTCTGGGTCTGACAGCATTGAACCAGCTTAATTCCCACTGAACTGCTCTAAATACGTGGTATTGCAATCAGTTTAACAACCCCTGGAGGCAATAAAATCTCTCCTTTGAACACACTCAAGGGGAAGAAATCTAAGATTTATAAAGGGCAGCAAGTATTCAAGAAAGGGGCAAAGTTTATGTGTGAGCCTATAATTGATGTTTCCTTTGTTGGAAAAGAAAGCTTGAGGATGCTTTAAGAATTAATCTTTAACAAGTTCTAATCTGCACTAACAAGATCTGTTCAAGATGAGTGAAAGGGATATGTGATACCGAGAATTTTGTCAGCTCCAGCCTACAAAGAAAATTCAAAGGTACTGGAGTTCAGGAGCATACAAGAGAGATGAGGAAACTTCCCAATTCAATATGAAGTCTGCCACATCTCCCTGCTTGCAGGTAGGTGAATACAAAAAGCTACAGTCTAGACTTCCTGCTCACTCCTACGTTCATTCTCCTAGCTTGGGGGTTCCCCAATGTAGACGTGTGAGCAGACAGGTAGAAATGGACAGGTGCTCTGCCAGAGTGAGGAAGGGATGCGGTTGAGCCTCTAACTATATTATTAATCCTGTTAAAAGATCACAAATGTGTGTGTGTGTATATATATATATATATATATATATATATATATATATATATATATATATATATATATATATACACTTCTGATATACCCATCAGTGAAATGCAGCCACCTCTGGCATAAAAAGGGGCAACTTTTTAGGGTGACTTTTTAGGCAACTTTTTAGGGTGAAAAGAAACAGATGGTCTGCTGTGACCACTCAGCGCACGTCTGCTTCCCCACTGGCCTGCTACTGCCCTCGGGTGGGAAGACAACTGGCCCGGAATGTGTCTCCTGGACAATCCCAGGTGCACATCATGGGCTAAGGGCCACCCACATGGACCAACACGGGCCACAGCAGGGCGAACACGTCTGTTCGGCCCCGCCGTCCCTTCCACGGGGTGGCAGGTGCCATGTCTGGTCATCATGGCTTCCTGTCATGGCAGGGAGGTGGGGCAGGAGCAGCCACCCACATGTCTGTTGTGGCCTGGCCCCACCCCACCCCACCCGGGGTGTGTGAGCAGCAGGACAGCTCTCCAGTCTCAGCATGTTTGTTCGGTGCCCCTCCCTGGACCAGGGAGCTGCCATGCCACCTGTGTGTTTGTTTTCACCCTTTGTTGCAAACAGCACCACTTATAGGGGCCAATCCTCCATCCATGGAAGTTAATGGCTCAGCTCCCATAGACTTTAATGTGAATAACTAATGGTGGAGGGTTGTGCCCATAGGCTAGGGGATGAAATAACAAGTGTGTATTGCAATGAGCAAGGATGCTTATGCGCTTATGCTTTGCTCAGTTGTATGTCCAAAAGTTGATATTTTCAGTAGTTATTATTATTAACAAACATTTATATAGCGCCAGCAGTGTACCTGGCACTTTACAAAGTAATAGAATAGACACGGTCCCTGCCCCTAGGGCTTACAATCTGAGAGAGTAGTAAAACCCATGTTTCAGCATTGGTGCTGAGGGACGATTACTACCTAATACATCTCCGTCAATGCTTACCTTTAAAAGCAAAGAGTTGGAGGGGACATCAAAGGTCACCTGCTCTGAGGCAAAATAATCTGTGCCAGTGGTTTCCAAACTTCTTGCCTGTGTACCCAGGTTTTGAGATTTAAATACAATTGCATGACCCCAGATAGCATCAAAGACAATGCAAAGTATAGCAAATATCAATCAGATCATGACTCTATCCACCGATGATGTGATTTACTTGGGGGCCCTCCCCACAGTTCAGGAACCTCTCCCTTATAGCTAGAGCATCACTGACAGATGTGTGTCCAGCTGGTTACCTGCCAATGGAATGCTTGCATCTGAATATTAACCTGATCTGACCATGCTAAGATTGTACAAACTTCAGCACAAGGGTTTGCTGCCCCCCAAAAAGCTGTTTGTAGAAAGAGAGACTGGACCAGTGGAAGCATTTGCAGAGGGAATAACATAAAATAGTTCTCTGTAACTGTTCATAGCCTGCCCATTCAGACCTGTAGGCAGGCATTAAGGGCTAGGAGAAAATACAAACTCTGTCGTGTAACAGTGATCATGTTTCTCAACAAGTTACAATTGATGTGACAACAACATTCTACAAGTAAAAATCTACACAAGTAAACCATGAGTTGCCATCTGAGAATAACCACAGTTTTTCATATGTGACAAATGTTCCAGAGGGAACGTCCCTCTCAACTCCTGCTTACAAGAGGGTAGCCTCAAAAATAACCAGTCAAGGAAATCAATCCTCTTCAGGATACTGGTTCCTATCCAAAAGCCCTAAGTTAAGTCATATACCTTCAATACAGAGGAAAGGAGAGTAAGGGCTTGTTTATAGCAGACAGGGGAAGATTGGGAACTTAAAATGGCCCTGGAAAATATTCTGAAAGTGGCCCATGTTGTAGACGGGGTCAACGTAACGGTAGGTGGGGCCAACACAATGGTTAAGCCAGTGGTACGGCTTAACCCATCAGCAAGGAGTTTTCAGGGTTAACATTGGAAGGACATTCCATTAGTTAGTCCTGGGAACTCCTTACTGCTGCGTGAAGCCCTGCCACTGGGAGATATAGAGCCCTCTTACAAAAATATACTAAAACAGCAGAACCAGTAAAATACAATAAATAAAACACAATGTACACTGTACAGTGTACACTATACAGTGTATTTTGTAAGAGATCTCCCTTTCAAAAATACACTAAAACAGCAGAACCAGTAAAATATAATAAATACAATACAATGTACACTAAACTAGTAAAATACAATAAATACAATACAATGCACACTAAAACAGTAGAACCAGTAAAATGCAATAAGTACAATACAATGTACAACACAATGTACAATATGTACAACACAGTATTGTACAATATTGTATTCTACAATACAAAATACAATAAAACAGTATAAGCCCAATCATTAAAATATGACATACAATAAAACAGTACAAACATTAAAATACAATATACAAAAAAACAGTACAAAGGTAAACCCTAAAATATCAATAAAATACCAATAGCAAAGTGTGGTGCTCTCTCTTACCTGTTCTTGCTGCTCTGCCTACCTGTGCTACTGCTGATGTCTCAAGCCCCATTGCTGGGCTGGATCCAGGAAAGTTGGGGCCCTGTGTGGAATTAATAGGAATTATTGTGAATCATCCAAAGTTTGTCTAAAATGCAGACAATAAATAATCCAAAGTCTGTCAAAAATGCGTGTCTAAAATGTATTTCTTGACCTTTTCCAAAAAGGTGCCCTATTTTGGAAAAATGTGCATGCACAGAATGACCTCAGCAGCCATTTTTTGCATGCACTGTGATTTTAATTTGTTTTTTATTAAGAATATATTTTTTTTAAAATCACTGCACATGCAAGAAATGGCTGCCAGACCATTCTGCACATGCACAGCTGTTTCCAAAATGGCACCAACACTTCCGGCACCATTTTGGAAAAGCATGCACAGAATGGCCATGGCAGCCATTTTGCACATGCACAGTGATTTAAAATATATATACATTTAAAAAAAATTGAATTTAATTTAAATTTAATTTAAACATGTTAAATTAAACAAACAAAATTAAAATGTTTAATTTAAATCCAGTTAATTTAATCAAACAAAATAAAAATGACCCCCCCACCTCTGTCAGCCCCCATAACCCACATTTACCCCTGCCAGCCCCCACCATAGCCTAGGCCCCCACCCTGCCCAGGCCAGTCCCCAAGGCCAGACCAGCCCTCCAGGGGCACAGGGGGGGAGGGGGAAGAGGGGAAAGCTATGTGAGGGAGGAGGGGGGCATGGGGCGGGAGAGGCAGCAACTCTCTTATACATATAAATACACACACACTTCACAGCAGCCCCTTCCTGGTCTACAACATCAAGGCCAGGCTGGCTTGGCCTTCAGCAGGGCCTGCCTAAAGTGCTTACCTCCACTTCTCCGACTCCTCTGCTTACCTTGGGGCCCAGCCACGCATGCTGCTCACATGTAATTCTCTTCCCACCAACACAGGAACTTGTGCATGCACAGTTCCTATTAGGGGAGGAGAACTGAGGAGAGGGACTGGTCACCTGGGAGATCAGTCAGGTGGTGAACTGGCCTGGCCTTGGCCTGTGACTGGATTAAAAAAAACAACTTGGCCATCCGGTCCAATAACATCACTGGGGACATTGGCCCATTGGGAAACCTCCCGGTAGGGAGACTTGCCAATCTGTTCCTGATAGCAGGGGCGGGGAAGCTTTTTCATCTCGGGGACCACTTTGAAAATTAGTATAAGCTCCGAGAGCCACATAGAAGTTGGGAGCAGGGTGCTCGAAGAATGCACTCAGGAAAAGGGGGTTCCAGCTCATGGATCTGTCTCCTATCATTGTGTGCATGCCCTCATCTCTCTGCTCCCTTATTCTGAGCTCAGCTCTCTGTGCTTGAGGGTAGGAACTGGATCCAGGGGCCAGATCCAGGAACAGGAAAGGGGGCACATAAAAACCAGCCACATTTGACTCCCGAGCCTGAAGTTCTCTGCCCCTAGTTTATAGACAAAGCAAAACTTGAGATGTCTCTCTTTATACCTAAATAGACCACAGAAGATGAGAGAAACATTTATGCAGGGGAAGAAACATATCAAATATTGGATTAATTTAATGAATAAGAAGACCTCTAGATAGCAGAGAAGGGTGTTCCATAGGCATTGTGAAAAAAACGTCCAGTCTCACATCCAGGCAGCCCAACACTGCTCCCACTTATGGCCTAATTCTCATTATCTATGGGGAAACCAGCTACCTCCATAACATATGGAGCCCTTCCCAGGTCTTTACCACTCAGCACTTTGGACATCTCTGAGTGCAAGCTTGTCTGGACCGAGATCTACCCCACTCCAGGCAGCCACTGAATGACTTGCTTCCCCAAGTTTGCCTTGCTTCTAGTGCCCAGAAGAGGGAGGGCTTAATAGTGAGGAGCAGGTAGTTCTTAAAGGAAACATGCCTGCTCCATCTCAGGGACAAGAGAGAAGATGCTATTTATGTTAGCAGTATGTGGAATTATAAGACTGCTCTTATTATGGAGTGGTGGCTGCTGCTCCATAGTTAAGGCCAGGATATACTCTCCAGTGTAAAGCCTGGGCATTCTCTTGCTTCTAAAATTGGCACATGCCTTATTTGCCTGAAATGTGGATGCTGTCTGGGTGTGGGAGTAACACCTGTCCAAATTTCATGCAAATTGGACAAGAGACAAAAAAGGTTATAGCAGTTGAAAGGTGAAAACCAGCAAAATGTTTTTATTTCCGGGTTTAAGATTTTTTTTCTTTTTTCATTTTTTAAATGAAACTTAATACTGAAAGATTGCATCCATGTTTGGTGGTGATATCTAATTAAGAGGCATTTTCATAGAGATTCTGGCTTGTGAATTTTGAAAAAACATGCCCCCATTGAAGCCTATGGGAAAACCCATACGTTGTACCTGTGTGATTGGCTCTTGGCCATCTGGAAGTCCCAATTAGCTGTTGCTGCTGGTGTGCTGCCGAAGAGCTGAGTGGTAGATGGGAAAATTTCTCTTTCCTCCCTCCCTGTTGGTCCCCTGGGCGGCTCAGGGCAATTGCTCCTTGGTGTTTTGGAGCATTGGCGGGGGGTGGGCGGGAAGATCACACACCCTCTTACTGCAACGCACTCTACGTGGGGTTGCCCGAGAAGCTGGTCCAGAGGCTGCAGCTGGTGCAGAATGCCGCGGCCCATCTCCTTATGGGGGTGGGCTGCAGGCAGCACATGACACCAGTACTCCGGGCTCTGCACTGGCTTCCTATAAAGCACTGGGCCAGGTTCAAGGTGCTGGTTTTAACATTTAAACCCCTTCATGGCCTGGACCCTACTTATCTGCAGGACCGCCTCACTTCCCATGTGCCTATGTGACCTTTGAGATCATCCATGGGAGCTGTTTTGGAAGTTCCCTGCGTGAGGTGGGTGGCCACCGATGTTAGATCTTTTTCAGTGAACGCCCCTGTGCTGTGGAAGTTGCTCCCAGAGGAGGCTCGTTTGGCCCCCACTCTCCTGCTATTTTGACGTTTATGTAAGACCTGGTTGTTTCACCAGGCCTTTGGCGAAGGGTAGGGTGGGTGGGGTTGGGGAGGTAGGTAGTTTTTTTCCTGCATATATGTGGAATGTTTAACTGTTTTAATTGTTTTATTGTTTTATTGTTTTTATATTTATTGTTCACCGTCCTGGGCTGCCCTGTGTGCAGGAGGGGTGGGATACATTTTTAAATATAAATGTATATATTACCTCTGTCCCCATGTCCCATGCTGCCACTTCCTCTGACTTCTTCTATCTTCCCCTTCTCCACAGTGTGGAACCTTTTCTAACTAGCACTCCTCTGTTGGCTCCTGGCAGTGCTCCATCACAACAGCTGCTTGTTTCTTGCATGGAGCCAAGAGCTAAAGGGAGAGGGCTGGTTAAAAGAGCCCCTGCCTCTGTGAGGATCTGTGGGGAGGCTGGGTGTTCTTTGGGGTTTTGGGGCATTGGGAAGGGCACCTCCCCAACACCCCTGCCCCAGTCTCCCTGCAGGTCCTGTGTGGTGCGTGGAGCCTTTTCAAAACAGCTCTCCCTGTCATCATGCTACCAGGAGCCGACAGGAAGAGCTGCTTAGAAAAGCCTCTCCAGTGGCTTAGAGAACCTGGGGAGGGGGGGAGGAGGGCAGAAGCTACTAAGCTCCCCACCAGCACAGTGCACAGGACCTGTAAGGAGGTGGACTGTCCCTTGGGGTTTGGAGGAGGTGGGGAGGATGCCTCCCCAATGCCCCTGGACCCTGTTCCAGCCTCCTCATAGGTCCTGTGCACTGTACAGAACCTTTTGCTCTCCCTGTCAGGAAGAGCTGTTTAGAAAAGCCTCCCTGGGCAGTGCAAAAGGTCTGTATGGGGTCAGGGGGAGGAAGTCTGATGCTGCTGCTGCTGCCAGGGAAAAGACCCCATTCCCGAAAGCTGGGGCCACCAGGAGCAACAACAAGTGAGTGTGAAGGGGGGGAGGGATGTGTGTGGTACATGAGTGTGTTTGGGGAGGGAGGGGGGGATATGGGGGAAAAGAGGAGGCTCTGGGGTGTGTGTATGTGGTGTGTGTGTGTGGCTGGCTTGTCCCCTCCCCCACCCGGAAGTAGGGGTGATTAGAGGGAGGGGGTAGGGTGTTCCAGTGACTGACCCTGGTGGCAGCAGGGGAAGTACTGGGGGGAGTATCAGTTGGGAGGGGGGAGGAACCTGAACCATCTGGGTTTTGGGGGCCGGGGTGTGGTGGATGGGGGGGAGGGGGCGGCTATAGGGGTGGTTCTGGGACATGGACGGTATGGTCCATGGGGTTGGATGGCCCGTGCCCCTAGGGGACCAAGGTGCCTGAAGGAAGTGCGGGTTGCCATCCCCCTGCTGGGGGTGGGGGGAGGAGCCGAGTCCAAGGTCCACTTGTGGGGGGCTGCTGTTGTTAAATGCGAGGTCCGTGGTCAACAAGGCCCCAATTGTCCGGGACATAATCTCGGATGGGGCCGTGGACCTCACATGCATTATGGAGACCTGGCTGGATGAGCTAGCCAGTCCAACTTTGACTGATCTCATTCCAGCCGGGTATGCCGTGCAGCATCAGCCCTGCATAGGTGGCCGGGGAGGTGGTGGTGTAGCGATTATTTTCAGAGAGGACTGGCCTGATAGGAGGTATCCAGTTCAGGATATTATGGGTACTGAGACCCTTCATGTGGTGTTTGATTTGACTGGGGGCAAGCTAAGGGTGCTGCTGGTATACCGGGCACCTTCTTGTCCGGCAGCATCCCTGACCGCTCTAGCAGAGCTGGCCTCGGAGGTGGTGTTGGGCTCCTCTAGGTCTTTGGTTCTGGGGGACTTCAACGTCCACGCTGATGCCGGCCTTGTCGGTGCGGAGCGAGAATTCATGGCCACTATATGGCAACCATGGATTTGTCTCAGGAAGTTATCTGCCTGACCCATGGGGGGGTGGGTCATACCCTCGATCTGATCTTCAGTACTTGCCTTGAGGCAGGTGGTCTGGTTGTGGGGGAGGTTAGAGCAGTGTCATTGTCATGGATGGACCATTATCACCTTCAGGCCGGTCTCTCAGCACACCCCCTCCAGAAGGGAAAAGGACCAGTTAGGATGGTCCGCCCTCGGAGGCTGATGGAACCTCAGCGGTTCCAAGAAGCCCTGAGGGAGTTAACCTTGGACCTGGACGGTCACTCTGTCGATGAGCTGGTCCAGTATTGGAACATCATGCTGGAGGGGGCCATCGACAGGGTGGCTCTGAGATGCCCTCTGCCTCAGTCTCATCACCGCAGGGCCCCTTGGTTACCGAGGTGCTGCGGTGTATGAAGCGAGTAGGCAGGAGGCTGGAGCAACGCTGGCGTCGGACTCGCTCTGACTTCGACTGACTTCTCCATAGGGTCCATTTGCGGTCCTATGTTGAGGCTGTGAGGGCAGCGAGGAAGGAGTTCCTTGCTGTCCTCATAGCATCTGCGAAGTCACGTCCGGCGGAGCTGTTTCGGGAGGTGCGGGGGCTGGTTAGTCCGGTCTCGCTCCGCCTCGATGGGGACTTATCCCAGGCCCACTGTGAGGAGTTTGCCACCTACTTTGCATACAAGGTCACTCTGATTCAGAGAGATTTTGACGCTGGATTAGGGGCAGTAGGGAGGGAGCGCGAGGTGATGGAGGCCCCGTCTGGTCCATCTTGGTGGGGGGAGTTTCAGGAAGTGACACTAGCCAATGCGGTGGATGTCTTGGGGTCTGTGAGGGCCACCTGTTGTGAACTTGATCCATGCCCGTCCTGACTGGTGAAAGCCTCCAGGGAGACATTGGGGACGGTTGGGGATGCACTCACCAGCTACTGACCTGTCTCTAACCTTCCCTTTTTAGGGAAGGTTATTGAGCGGGCGGTGGAAATCCAGCTCCAGGTACATCTAGATGGCATCGGTTTCCTGGACCCGTTTCAATATGGGTTCCACCCCAGCTATGGCACCGAGATGGCGTTGGTTGCCTTGGTCGACGATCTCCGCCAGGAGATGGATGCAGGATGTTCAACATTTCTCATCCTGCTAGATCTCTCGGCCGCTTTTGATACTGTGGACCATGGGCTGCTGTTGAGACGGCTGCGTGACCTGGGGGGTCTGGATGGGACTGTTCTTGAATGGTTCCATTCATTCCTCTCGGGGAGAAGCAAGAGGGTGGTGCTGGGGGATGAGACATCTTGCCCCCGTGCCTTGTCGTGCGGTGTTCCGCAGGGTTCTATTCTGTCTCCGTTATTGTTTAACGTATATATGCAGCCCTTGGGGGAGGTCGTGAGAGGGTTCAGGGTGCGTTGTCACCAATATGCTGATGATACTCAGCTGTACCTCTCTTTTTCAACGGATCCAGACCCTGCTGTCTCAGTGCTATCCCAATGTTTGGAGGCCGTGGCGGAATGGATGTGGCAGAGCAGACTGAAGCTCAACCCCGATAAGATGGAGGTGATGTTGGTGGGGAGAGCGAGGGAGGTAGTGGCCCTCCTGATGGGGGGGGTGTTGCCCTCCTATAGCTCAGCAGGTCCGGAGTCTGGGGGTGATATTGGAGTTGGCATCTGGAGTGGCAGGTGGAGGCAGTCACAAAGACCGCCTTTTGTCAGTTATATCTGGTGCTGAGGCTGCATCCATTTGTTTCCGGCCCGGACCTGGTCTCCCTCATCCATGCCTTCGTCACCTCGAGGCTGGACTACTGCAATGCGCTCTATGCGGGGCTTCCCTTGTGCCTGGTTCGGAGGCTGAAGCTAGTGCAGAATGTGGCGGCCCATCTCCTTTCGGGGACGGATCGTCAGGACCACATAACACCTGTGCTCCAGTCCCTGCACTGACTGCCGATAGCATGCCAAGCCAGGTTCAAGGTGTTGGTATTGATTTACAAAGCCCTTTACAGCCTCAGCCCCTCATACCTCAGGGACCACCTCACCCTCCGCACCCCAGAGCAGTTCCTTCGGTCCACCGGGGGTGCCTTCTTGGAGGTCCCCCGTGTGAAGCGGGGGGCCACAATGGAGAGGGCATTCTCGGTGGCCACGCCGCGCCTTTGAAACTCCCTCCCGGAGGAGGCTTGTCTGGCCCCAAGCCTTTTGACATTTCGGTGAAGATGTAAAACCTGGATGTTCTCCCAGGCCTTTGGGGAGGGAGGAGGATGGGGTAGTGGGTTTTATCTCCCCTACCCTAGTTATTTTTTAATATTCTCTGGGCCCTGTTTTAATATTTTTATATTGTATTTCTGATATGTTTTAAAATTGTTTTATATGTATTAATGTATTTTTTATTGTTGGAAGCTGCCCCGAGCTGTTGTCAGGAGGGGCGGGGTATAAATTTAACAAATAAATAAAATAAATAAATTACGCTGCTCATTATTCTATTGCACCATCAGGACAAATTTTCTCCATTGCATTGTATTTGTGAAAAAACTGGGAAGTTCAGTTTTC
Organism: Sphenodon punctatus; assembly: GCA_003113815.1. Lineage (NCBI taxonomy): Eukaryota > Metazoa > Chordata > Lepidosauria > Sphenodontia > Sphenodontidae > Sphenodon > Sphenodon punctatus. Next base: position 67,095 of record QEPC01003358.1, read on the forward strand.
CATGCCTGTATAATTCTTTAGCAAAGAACATCAGTTATTGTGTTACCAAGATCATCTGCAGGCTTGTATTTTTTGTTGTTGTCCTGTCAGTTTATTCTCCATGTAGGAAGGAGTCTGATTTGATTCCTCATAATTTCTAAAATTGAATCAGTGTATGTCACCAGGCTTGTGCACAGCTGTGCACTCACTCTTCCCCTGTGCACAGTGTTGCAATGCAAGCCACATGCATGCTCTGCACTTGAGGTGGTGACAGATTTATTATTGCTTTCCATGCCCCAGGGGCAGCCTCATTTCAGTACAGGGTGAGCCTTTGAAAATCAGAAATTTTACTGTTATGCTGCTCAATGTTCTACCATGCCAGCAGGAGGAATTTCTGTATTGCAAAACTTTTCTGTATTTGCAAATTCTCTCAAAAAAGAAGGAAATTCCCAAAATAAAAAACCATTTTGGTTTAAGAAAAGTTAAGGCACTTGAAAATTCAGTCCTGCTTCAAAAAGCATGGAAATTGCAAGTTATGACCACGGCCTTAACTGCACGCCATGAAAGCAGCAAAGATGATGTACACTATCACATAGTGTTCAACTTAAGCTCCATACATGCACACATAGCCTTGCTCTTTTACTCCCAATCCTTTTTTCTTTGCAGGTTGACAGCAACACTGAAGCTGGAAAACAGGAGCGGGTCAAGGGGCATATTTTATATGGATTTGGGAGAACAGAACAGTCTTAGGTTCCATGCCATGTAAGCAGTAAAGACGTTATAGTCTCACATATTGTGCTCGCTTAAAACGTAGGCTCCATGCACGTACACTTTTCCTTGGTCATTCAGCTCCAATCCTCTTCCTCTGCAGGTTGGGGGCAATAAGAATTTTAAGTTGGGTGCATATTGAAATTAATAACATGGAATACTTTTTGGAAGGAATGGAGGAAAGAGTAATAGCAATATGGAAAGAAATCTTGTAATTTGCAATTCCCATTGTGTGGCTGTGAAAGCATATAATGGAGCTGCATTTTTGGGAGGGGGTGGAGAAGTAAGAGGGTGTGCAATAATGAGGAAGGTGCTAGGGAGAGAGTGGAATGGGTGAAATGATGGAGGAACAGAAATATGGTGCACCATAAAGAAACTGGGTGGAATGACAGGAGGAATGCCATGACAGATAGGTGGAATGACAAAGAACTGAGACAAATAACTCATTCAGATGAGTAATAGGATATCCTGGGGAGCACACCTGTCATTTCACCAAGTTCCCATAGCTTGGTGTCTGCTATTCCACTCCCTGTTTCCTCCCTCCCTTTTGTTCTCCATTTTATTTTTTGTTGTTTCTCTCGCACGCACGCACGCACGCACGCAAGCACGCACGCACGCACGCACTATTGTTCCCTATAAGAGATACAGCTCATTGTATTCCCCATGACTCTTGTTCTCCATTTTATTTTTTGTTGTTTCTCTCGCACGCACGCACGCACGCACGCACGCACGCACGCACGCACGCACTATTGTTCCCTATAAGAGATACAGCTCATTGTATTCCCCATGACTCTCTATGAAAAGTTAGGGGGCCTAGTGTGTTGGGGGGACCTAGGAGCTGGGCTTCCTGGGTTCTCTGTTACACAGTTGTGTGTTAGTGGATTACCACAGAAGAGGGATCAAGAGTGGACTTTTTGAGACTAGGAGAGACTGTGGCATGTTTGAAGGCAGAAGGGAAAGAGACAGTAGAGAGGGAGAGGTTGATGATGTGCAGGAAGGAGGGGGAGAAAGTGGGAGTAATGGAGGCGAGCAGGCGGGAAGGAATGGGATCAAGGGGGCAAGTGGAAGGATTGGAGGAGGAAAGCAGAGCAGAGAGGAGATTTCCTCAAGGGAGGCAGGGGAGAAGGAGGACAGGAGAGAAGGAGGGGGAGGAGAGAGAGGGGTGGGAGTGGGGAGAGGAGAGGAGAGGAGTGGGAAGCGATGTTGAAGCGGATCTTGTCTATCTTGGATAAGGATAAGGTGCTTAGGGGAGATGTAACTAAGGAATGTATTCCAACACCCCTTCTCATCGTCCCATGCACCGAATCACTTATGTGCACGGCTGACAATTACCAATGCTTCTCATAGCCTCTGGAAATTGTCTCTGGGTAGTGGTTTGGTCAGCACATCCACTATAATTTCCTGTGTAGGACAATAAATCACTTCAACAAGTCCTTCTTCTTGTGCTTCTCGCACATAGTGATGCTTGGTGTCGATGTGCTTCAACTTTGGCTTTGTCCTTTCCATTTTCATAAGTTGAATACAGCTTTGATTGTCCTCATACATCTCAGTTGGCTTTGGTTTGTCTATTCCAAAGTCCTTTAGTAGTCTATGTAGCCATACTACCTCTTGACATGCTTGAGTGGCTGTAACAAATTCTGCTTCTGTGAATGAAAGGGTAATTAATGACTGCTTCTGGCTAGTCCAACTGATTGCTCCATCTCCATAGAGAAATACATTTCCACTCACAGATTTGCGGTCAGTCTTGTCTCCGGCCCAGTCCACATCCATATATCCCATCAATCTGGGGTTCTCACTTGCTGGTAGTTTTAAGTTTAAATGCATTGTACCCTTCAGGTACCGTGTCATCCTCTTGACTGCTATCCAGTCCTTTTGAGTTGGTGCACTTACTTTTCTGATTAGTATTCCTACAGCAGAGGCGATGTCTGGCCTTGTGACAGTGGCTACATACAACATTTTGCTGATTGCAGTTCTATACTGATTGTCCTGTGGTAGGGGCTCTTCGTTGCCTTCCTGGCTAAGGAAATTTGTTTCCATAGGTGTCCACACTTCATTAGCCTCTGTCATAACTAGGCATTCTAAAATGTCCTTTATCTTTTGTTTTTGATTGAGAAGGAAACTTCCATCTTTTTCTCGTTCTATTTGTATTCCAAGATAGTAAATGATACCTCCCAAGTCTTTCACCTCTATTTCCTTGTTCAGATTCCTGACGATTTCTTCACAATCTCGTTTGTTTTCATGGCATACAATCAGATCATCCACATAAGTTAGAATGTATGTCCTCCTTTTATTTCTGAACCTTGAGTATAGGCAGGGGTCAGCTTCTCCCTGTATGAACCCCTCCTTAAGGAGCAATTGATTCAATTTTTCGTTCCAGGCTTTCGCTGCTTGCTTTAAACCATAGATACTCTTTTGAAGTTTGCACACAAGTTCCTCCTTCCCAGGTTCTTTAAATCCCGGCGGCTGCTGCATGTAGATATCCTCTTTGATATCACCATGTAGGAATGCAGTCTTCACGTCTAAGTGCTGCACTTCCATTTTTCTTGCAGCTGCTATGCTGAGGAGTGTTCTTATTGTGGTGTGCCTTACTACTGGAGCAAAGGTTTCGTCGTAGTCTTCGCCGTATTTTTGGGAATATCCCTTGGCCACTAATCTCGCTTTGTGGCACGTGATTTCCCCTTCTGCATTATGCTTGGTCTTGAAGACCCATTTGCATCCAATGGCCTTTTTGTTTTCAGGTAGCTTTGTGAGTGTCCATGTTTTATTTTCATTAAGAGACTCAATTTCTTCCTTGGCAGCATCTCTCCATTTGCGCGCCTCACTGGTTTGCATTTTTTGAATGTCTTGCCATGTTGAGGGCTCCTGTGGTTCCTCCACTTTTGCCGCGTAGGAGAATCTCGCTGCTGGCACTCCTTTGTTGTGTCTTTCAGAACGTCTCACTTCTGGTTCTGGTTCTGCTTCGGCTTCAGTTTCAGTATCAGCATCAGTGTTATCTTCTGGTTCCAGTTCTGGTTCTGCTTCAGTTTCAGCATCAGCATCAGTGTTGGTGTCAGTGCCCCCTTCTGGTTCAGGTTGATTGAACATGGTCAAATCAAATGAAACTTCAGCTTCCTCTTTTATCTGCAGTTCTGCAGTCTTTTTCTGTCTTGATGAACTTGGCCTCATTAGGTCTGGCATTTGATCAGTGCTTCCCTTTTCATTTTCATCAAAATAGACCACACTGCTTATCTTCACATTTCCAGTGTCAGTGTCCATTACTCTGTATCCCTTGCATCCTTGTGCATAGCCAACAAGTATCCCTTCTTCACATCTGGTGTTAAGTTTGGTCCTTTTGGCCTTTGGGATATAAGCATAGGCTTTAGAGCCAAACACTCTAATGTGCCCCACACTGGGCTTGTTCCCATGCCATAGTTCATAAGGTGTTGCTTTTGCACCTTTGGTTGGGAGCCTGTTCTGCAGGTATGTGGCAGTCATTACTGCTTCCCCCCAGTATTTGTTTGGCAGATTCGCATCCAAAAGCATACATCTCGCCATCTCTATGAGAGAGCGATTTTTTCTTTCTGCTACTCCATTTTGTTCTGGTGTATGCGGGATGGTTGTCTGGTGTTCAATTCCTTTTTGCTTCAAAAATTCTTTCATCTGTTTTGAAACATATTCACCTCCATTATCTGACCTTAGGATCTGAGGTGATCTTCCAAACTTATTGCTGGCTCTTGCAACATATTCCTTAAATTTCTCCAGCACCTGACTTTTCTCTTTAATCAAGTAAGTGAACGTGAACTTGGAAAAATCATCTATGAAAGTCAATGCATACTGGTTTCCTGCAATTGTTTTTGTCTTCATAGGACCACAGATATCACTATGAATGAGCTGTAGGGGGTGCTGTGTGGCTTCCTCCTTGCTCTGATGAAAGGAGGGCCTAGTTTCCTTTCCTTTTACACAGCAAACACATCTCTCATCTTTAGTTGCACATGAGTTCATTTTAAAATGTTTAACTAGGTCTGGAAGTGCATGCAACACATCTGCATTTCTATGGCCCATCCTTCTGTGCCATTTGCTTTCACAGTTCTTATGTCTGCAATCTTTTGCAGCATTTGCATACTGATCCTGTTGCAAGCAATCTACCTTGAATAGGCCATTTGAATCCAGCATTCCTCGCATAAAAAGCTTCTTTTCCTTTGAAATTCTGCAATATTTCCCTTCAAAATGCACTGCAAAACCTTTCTGTACAGCATACTTGACACTTATAAAATTATGATCCAATTCTGGGACATATAGAGCTTCTTCAATGGAAATTTTCACTTGCTTTCCACCTCCCAGATTGCATAGAAGTTCAGCCCTTCCTTTTCCTTGGCAATAAACTTTCTCTCCATTAGCCAATCGTATAGGAGTTCTATAGGTCCTATCTAGATCAATAAATCTGTCTTTGTCCTTTATCAGATTTTTAGTTGCTCCAGAATCAACAAAGAAATCATGTGATGCAGTCTCATTTTCTTGTCCTTCCACGCTTTCAAGCTGAGAGGCTCTTTCCTCAATCAAGCTAAAAGCTAACTCATTGTCTGCCTTTTTCTTAGGCATGCTGCCTTTGTTCTTTGCAGAGAAGCTGGGAACTTGCTTAACTGGTTTTTCTGCAGTTTCTTGCTTTGTGCATTGATATGCAAGATGCGTAGTTTCCCCACAAGTGAAGCAACGTTTTACTCTTGCAGATCGTTGCGATTTTGCAAAAGGCTTCTTATTTTCAGCAGCCTTGCAAGCAAACTCTGAGGGGATGTCTGGCTGTGCATTAGTTTGAGCCATATTAAATTCCTCAAGTTTCTGAATAACAACATCCAAAGATAGGTTATCCTGCATTTCTATTATCTGACAGACTGTTTGAAAAGTTAGTGGTAAAGAGTTCAGCAGAAATGCCACTATCAATTCATCTGGTAATTTCAGCTTTTGATTTTCTAATCTCCTGACTAGTTCAAGCAGGCCATTAAAATGAGCTGAGAAATCTCCACTCTCATCCATTCTCATATTGCAAAGTCTTTTAAGCAATCTCTGTAAAGCCTCCCACATATTCTTTGCAGTTAACTTGTCACGAATATGCACATGCAAACGCTGACTCACCGACATTGAGAGGATTGCCATGGCTTTATCATTTTTCTCATTCCAGAGTTCTTATGCTGCTCCTGCTTCTGCAGGCCTTGTGGACTCCAGCATTTTCTTTATGCCTAGTCCTCCAAGCGCCGTTTTTGCATTGTAGCTCCAAGTTTCATAGTTTGTAGCTCCAGTGAGCTTCTCAGGAATGGAGATCTTCAGCACAGAATCCATGGTCACAGAGACTAAAATCTTTCTTTTCTTTTTTGACTTTGAGATTAATGCTAACACTCAATTATACTCACTCTGCCATTTTGCCAACGATCCTGTGGGGGGGGTGCAGAGCTGGATTTCCCCACTCTGCAATCATCCAGAGACTCGCTGGCAAAAATGTGAGGGGGTGGGGGGGTGGCCCCACATTACAAACTCTGCACATGCTATGCCTCTTGGATTCTTTCCCAGAGGCAAATCATGTGTGGTATGTATTGTGGGAAAGAGCCCTCAGTCTCAGTGACAGAAACTAGTCCCATAAAAGATAACATCTGAACTACTTTCTCTCCATCATTTTTGGAGTAATATCAGCTTGCTCTGAAACCGGGCTACAGATGATTGCATTTTTTGATACAGCATGTACTCACTTAATTAGGCTATTAATGCGATAGTGTCCAAGAGGGAGAGAGATATCATCATGCTGTTTAGAATCTTTGATATGGGGTTTGAATGTTTAAGCAAAAATTTACTTTTTCTGGTGTGTAAGAAGCAATTCACTTCTCGACAGTGGTGACCTGGATAATTGCAAGAGAGTAATTTTTTACCATTAAAATGGATTGAAAGAAGGTATCACAGAGACACTAAACCAACATTTTCCATATTTTTAAATACCGTTTAATTTATTAAATGCTTTCTGAGAGTGCTATGTTTGCATATACGGATGGGTGTGTAAAAATATAGACGGAAAATATGTTTGTATGCTTGAATGGTCTAATATTAAATCTCCTGGGGTTCCATTCACGTTGGTTGGAATAATGTTTTTGTCTAGGGCACAGGGTGAGGAAGCATCTGGGCCATGAATAGATATGGGGGTTGGGTCGCAAGGTCAAGACTGGGACAGGGACTCAGAATTGCAGATCAAGGCAGCAGGAAAGAGAAGAAGTCCAAGGGAGCAAAGAGCAAGAGCAAGCTACAAGAGGACAGCATTGAGGGGAGCAAGCATACACTGAACAAGACTGGAGCAAGGCAGAGACAAGGAACGGTAGGCATGAGCCAGGAGTGATTCCACCCAGCTTCTTGTTGCTACCAGCCAGGCTTATATACTGACTGGCATCCAACCAGGAAGTTGGGACAAGGTTGGAGAAAGGTGTGGCCTGGTGAGTACAGTCTGAACAGGGTATGACCAGGACTAGTGCAAATGAAGGCAGTGGCTCAGAGGGCTGATTGCTGCTCCAGAACCACTGGAGATGTTGGTTCAAGACCCAGGCCATGACAGATTTCTATTGTACAATGCTGTAGCTGTCACTGAGTTAGTATGGAAGTATATTGGTTTGTGTGTGTGGCTAGTGCTCTGATATAGTGGGCTCTGACTGCTATTGGTTTGTGTGTGTGGCTAGTGCTCTGATATAGTGGGCTCGAACTGCTTGACAATCACTGTTAGCTTGAGTGTGGGATGGAGTTGTTTGTGGGGTATTATCAACAGATTGGACCATGCACAAATGCTTTGATTTGGCACAATGGATCTCAGGTATGACTTTATGACAGCCTTATACTACTACGTTCTTATACGCATAGTAAATAAATTAGCAACACTTTTTATTTTATGTTCGAGAATAAATTTTTCAAAAGAACTTGAGTGACTTAAATGCAGGAGTTACATTGCTTGTCAAAGGGGCTTAGGAGCCTATGTCATGTAGGGGCTTTTGAAAATTTCCACCTGATTTTAATTACACAAACATTACTCTTAAATTTTGTAGTCTCCCCTTCCTTTTTTGACGACTGCTATTTCTATGAGGTAGAGTTTTGCAGGAAGGTCTTCCAGATATCTCTTGAAACTCCAGCCAGTTTGACATCATTCAAATACAGAGTCTTTACAAAAGAAGCAACTATTTTTCTGGCGTTTATTTCCTATAGTTGTTAGATGCCTGTAGTACTGTATCTGGTATCACTGTGTGCAGGAATGTTGGGAGTTTAAAATTAAAATCTGTTTAGAATCAGTACTGTTACCATAGTTACCCTAGTGACCCAAATGGCGTACAGCATAGAACAGTTGTCCCATAGAACATAGAATGTTTGCTTTTTTTGGTAAAGATCCTGTACATCTCCTCTCTTTTTCAGCTGGTTTTATCAAGTTATAATTCTGATCAAAACCTACACATTGATTTTATTAACCCAGTTTTCAAAATGGTTGATTTCTACCACTACACTAATTTTAGGATGTCTACCAATATAGAGTCCATAGTTTAAAATTCAAGATACTTTGCAGGGGATTATTTAATCTAAAAAAATTTCAAGGAGGAGTTTTAGTTGACAATCTTTTAAAAATAAATAAAAAATACATGATCTTTCTTGAAATTTTATAAGTTTCAGTAGCACCTTATTAATTCACATGAAATAGGATCACAAACTACAAACCATTTACCCTTGAGTAAGCAATTTGTGGATCATGGTCTAAACACAGCAGTTTCTCCCCACTTCTCACTAAAGATTGAATTCTAGAATGTGATACTGAGGCTATGCATTACTAAAATAGCATTACTTAATGTAACATTCACAAAAGTATGTGAACTAGTATACAGAACTAATATATCGTAAAGTACAGCAGTAATTTAAGCTAAATAACACTTGTGTAATTAAAGTATATTTTTTAATCCTTAGTTGCTTTATACTTGTTCACTTACTAGATGGCAAAATCCTGCAACCATAAGTATAAACTAGTGAGGTTTTCTCACTAAATAAATAGCTAAAGTAGAAAATGTACTTGCTGGTTAGTCAAAGAATGGATTATAGATGTTCCATTTAATCTACTAGATCATTTCAAATTACTAATCTCAGTCTACCAGGTAAGCAAGAATGACTATAAATTGGGTTAATTACTGTAGCTCAAGTTTTAGCTCAACAGCTCTTAATTTCAACTTTCAAAGGCTACCACAAACCAATTTTGTACTCTTAGATTATAATGAGCAGTCTTTATTCTTTAATCAGTTCATCCAGTATCTGGCTGTCTAACGTAACATTCCTTTGAAGTCTAGAAAGATCTAACATAATTGAAGAAATGTCGAACTACTTGACTCTCTCTTTTTTAATATAAAGGAATTAAACATTAATCAGACTTGTGCATCTCAATTAAGCCAATTAAAATTATCACAGAATGTACTGCACACAGCAATAGGTAGCTTTAATGTTTGAATACATTATCAACTTTTACCTAATGTTCCTTGTTTAAGATGTTTGTTACTTAGAAAGGAACTACAGACCTGTGCAGCCCATTACAGAAAGCCATCATTGTTTACAATTGTTTGGCTAACTTCATTCCAAAGACGTGGTAGACGTTGCTACCATATCTACCAAGACACGTTTTTAAAGGGTTGCATTTAGCTAATGGTAATGCCATGGGTTACTTTAAATCTTTCTACTGTAAAGCAATGTCTATGTTTTTTTTGTGTGGTGATTGGTTTCTTTAGTAATACAAATAGTATAATAAGTGTTTGAATTCACTTCTATCAAAGGGAAATATAGTTTGGTTTTGCAGGTTGAAGTATACATACAAAGTCCGTATAATTACTAATAATTTGTAACAAGTGTTAATTGATAAACAGTTCCCTCTGGTAGCTTAATTAAAGCTGTAGGATAGCTAGGCGATTTACAACTGGGATTGATCTCAATTAGTCAACAAAATCTGTGTAGTCTGTTCAAAGTAGAGTAAGGAAATTTAGCCTACTGAGGCTTTGGAGATTTTGTCTTGTAGTCTTTAGTGTTCCTCTTTTTGAAACGAGAGAGAGAAAAATCTCAAGTATACTAATGTTTTCTGCAATGAGCTAGCTATCTATAGTAGGCTTTTCTTTTACACCCCCCAATATTTCCTCTTTCATTTGTTTGTTCCTTGTCAGGTTACAGAACAATATTCAAACATTTCTTTTCATTATACACAATGTGATATAAAAAAGTCATTTCATACAGAGATGTACATTTTAAAATAACACCCCCATGGGACCACAAACTAGAGAATGGAAAACATTTAAAATATGTCAGTTTTTGATCTTACTTAGAGATATGTTTATAAACTGGCATTATGCAGCCTTAATTAAAATATAACACGGGAAAGATGGCATTAGGGGAATAACTGGATATGTGGAAGCAGAGTGATCTCATAAAGTCAGCTTTGCCGTTTCACAATTCACTACTCTTTTATCATTTGGATGGATAGTAGGAACATTATCTAAGAGTACTGGAAATTGTCCCTGTGGAATAAAAGAAAAGAGTGTCACCTGTGTTAAAACTAGATCACACAATGGCTGCAAACAGCTGCTGAAACATTAATTACTTTGTTTGCAGATAAATCATGGATATGCACTAGCTGATATTCCTCATATAAACAAGCACAAATATTGTGCTGCTTAGGATACCTATGGTTCTTCAACCTGCATTGATTTTAAAAAGAACTTCCTGTATACCTGCAAAGCGAACACACAGGCCAAGCATTCCGTTAGATTTATTTGTGGAAGCTCCGAGCCTCTTTCATGAATAGTGTCCTGTAGACATTTTTGATCGGTTAAAATGCAAATCGGTTCCAGTTCTTTCAAAAAAATACACATACATTTTAAATTTGTGTAGGACTGAACCTCATTTAAGAAAGATTTGCTAATTAAAGAGAATGAGAGATTTTGGTGGAGGCAAATTAGTGTAGGTTTAGAAGTTTTGTTTCTAAAAGTGTCTTTGCTTTCATGGTTGCTAGGGATGGGCGAAAGCGGTTCGGCAGTTCGGAGTTCGGCCCGAACTCTGCCTGTTCAGATGACCGAACTCGAACCCGAACCCGAACGTGAACATACCAAACCAACTGAACACCGAACGGCGAAATGGCCGAACAGTTCGGTCACTTCGGATCGCATTTGGGTGAGTTCGGGTGGCAAAAAAAGGTTCACTGGAAGGTCAAACATGACAGGGAGGTGTCAGTCACTGAGGAGCAGACTTCCAGGCACCAGGGGTGGAGAGGCTTGCAAGAAACGAAACTAATTATCTGCCTCCCCCCTTCCCAACACCTTCTGAGCTAGTCACTGTTCCTGAACAGCAGG
>QEPC01003358.1:78435-111350 GCA_003113815.1 Sphenodon punctatus
TGTAGGAGTTAGCTTAGTGATAGAGATAGCGTTAGTGATTTAGTTTTAGTGTTTGTAGGAGTAGGTCTGTGTACTTATTAGATAATCCATTTAGTTCATAGCATTTAGAATAGTTAATAGCAGTTAGATTTAATGTAGATAGATATATATAATATTAGATTTTTTTAAAAACCCATATAAAAACCAAATAAAAACCAAAAGAAAACCATATAAAACCCAATAAAACCCCCAAAAAACCCATATACAAAACAAAAACCCCACACATAACAACATTTCCCGAATGGCCGAACCGAACAGCTGAACGGTCTAACCGAATGGCCTGTTCGGACGACCGAACTGAACAGCCGAACCCAAACTCGGTGAACAAACCGAACACAGCCGAACCGAACTGCCGAACTGAACGGATGAACCGAACGCAGCCGAACCGAACGGATAAACCCGAATCACGATCTGTTTGACCATCTCTAATGTTTGCTTAATTTTTTATGCTTTTCGATACATCTATAGCTGTATGCTTGCATATACATTAAAGTAATGTGTTACTTGTAGGTTACCGTGGAATCCACTTAAATAGAACTTGCAGAACGTCAAGTTCTGGATAAGAGGAATTAGTTTGTTTTCCCTTGCCTCAGATCTGTGCGGATGTACTGCTGCTTGATCTGGATAAGTCAAGTTCTGAACTCTGATAACTCAATTTTTTAAGGTGTATAGAGGGTAGATTTGAGTTTATTAAGGCTTTCTTGCCAGCACATGGTTAAAATTCTGTAGTATATACCCTGTTGGGGTGGGCAGGCTGGAGATGGGCATTAGGAACACTGGTTATCTCCATCTCCAACACTCCAGACATTAATTAATTTATTTATTTTATTCAAATTTATAAGCTGTCCTTCCCAGTGAGGTGCAGGGAATCTTATAACACATAAAAACAGCTAAAAATCCCCCTTAATCCCCTACAGCCCCCCTCATTCTCCCTTGCACCCATACCACACAACCCTATCCCTGCCTGCCAAACACCTGGGCAAACAAGAAGGTCTTATATCATTTCTGGAAGATGAGCAGGCTTGGGCTTAGATGGATCTCCAAGAGGAGAGAGTTCCATAATTGTGCAGATTGACAGTTCGACAGAGCTGTGTGTGTTAACACAAGTGAAGACAGACTGCCGCCATCACAACTTGATCTGGACTGGGAAGCCGCTGGCAGCACGGTCAGCATCGGGTCTGGCCATGGAACAAATGTTCACATGGCTGGGCCAGGAGGGGGGTGGGGAAGAGAGCTGCACGAATGCCATGGCAGACCCAAACTGGATCAGACCATGGCGGGCTACAAATGCTATAGCCCATTGTAGCACACTCTGGCCCAGTCGAACAGACAGTAGCCTAGGCTGTGACCCTAGAGGTCTCTGGGATCACAGCCTGGGCTAGCTGCTAACATGCCTGGGAGAACTCAAGGGCAGGTATCTGGAAGGGCTCCAGGAAATGTGATGGTGGCCCACAGGCTACAGCGGGCCTAAGCAGGCCATGTCATGTTTAACACTGTGTGTGTGTGTGTGTGTGTGTGTGTGTGTGTGTGTGTGTAATAGGGTGCTGTCACTTTAAGGGAACTGAGCCTATACCAGACACCATTGCTAAACAGAAGTCAGGTGCTTCTTGGTAGGAGGACAGTGTCCAGGCAAGAACACCTGTGGACTGGGACTGACTCAGCATTTAACTGAGCTAGCCTCAGTGCAGGGGGGACTGTTGGAGAGTACAGATGGGATACTAGGCTCTCCTAGGAGATGCAAGATAGAGCTGCTTGTAGGCAGACTGGAGGCTCACACTCCCTAACCCAAGGATCAGGAAGGACTTAAAGCTTGAAGCACATGCTGGATTCAGGGTTTCCAGGTGGGATCCTGCCTATATATACATATATGTTAAAAGACTGTACAGAACTAATGGTGGTGTAGGCTGGCTGAAAGGGGAAGATTAGAGGCCAGATCTTTCCAAATGCAGTTCTCTTCAGGTGTGGCTGTGTGGCTACTGCTAAAGCCCTGACTACAGAGGATTTCTCCAAGGACTAAGGAAATACGGCATGATGGTGTAGCAATAGCCCTGAACTAACTTCCCCAAGTCACCATTAATATCAGTCCTCCAGGAGAATTGAGCAAGCAGCGGCTACATTAATCCAGTCAGTTCTACTCTAGGAAGCAGAGCCTCAAGTGGGCAGTAAGGGGAATGGGCACCAGGTTTCCCTGTCTCCAGTCCACCCAAGACTCCCAGAGTCAGAACTGACAGGATTATACACACACACACACACACACACACATGTAAGGCACCGGCTCCTCCGGAGGCTGACACAGGGGCGAGGTGGCCAGAGCCTCAGGCGGGCCCCTGTAGTGAGCACACAGGAAGCACAGAGGTGAGAGATGCTGACGCGGGCACTGGGGCATTCCCCGCCACCGCAAGAGATAGTATCAGCAGGCAGGCCAGCTGGGAGTGAGAGGGAGGGGCCAGAGGGAGCGTCACAATGCTCAGAGAGGCTACAGAGGAAGGCGGAGGCAATTGCTAGTGTACATAAGGAGGGGCAAGGACTCCTGAGTGATGCCGGTGAACAGCGTCGCTGCGAGACTGTCCCCTTGCGTTTGGATTCATTTGGAACAAATCAGAGTATTGAAGCGAATGTGGTGTGAGAGGCAGAGCGAGTGACAGAGGCGAGTGCGGGGTACGAGTGTGGTGAGTTTGGGTGTGAGGTAAGAATTTGGGGAGTGAGGTGTGTACGGGTGGAGGAGGGTGGTGAGCACGTTTCCCTGTTCCCCATGATCCGCTCCCCTAGCCAGCCTTCCCCCGTGTCCCCTACGAGCAGACCTACCCTTCCCCATTGTCTCCCTGGAACTTCTGCCCTGTCTTCCTCACTTCCCAGCACAGCCTTGCTACCCTCGCCCCTTCCCCCTCTTGGAGATCACAGGGCGATTGTAGGTGACAGTGTGTTGGGGTTAGGTGCTGTTATTGCAGCTGGTGTGCTCGAGTGGGGGCATTACTCAGGGCCTCGTTGTCTCCCCCCCAATGATGAAATAGGCTGCACCTCCTTTTGGAGACCGCTGCCCTATAAGATCCTGAGGGGTGTTCTCCTTTCCTCTGCGGAGTGTGCCCCCACCAGAGGTGGGGGTAGTGCGAGAGGTCAGACACAGGGGTTCTCCAGGTTCAATTCCCCCTTTCCCCTACCCATCCAGAACACACACACACACACACACACACACCTCAGACCTGTTGTCTTCTCTGACTCTCTGCTTCTGTGAGATGGGGAAGGGGATGGAGATGGAGAAACCTAGTGCTAATTTAAACTGAACATCAGTTTTCTCCATATCCAGGTCCATTTCCTTAAGGTTCAGCCTCCTTTGGTCAATCAGTTCACAGCCTTGAAGTACTTCTGGATCCCTTATTGCACCTGGAACATCAGGTTGTGGCAGTGCTAATGATGCTTTTCCATTGACTCTACCTGGGAGGGGGAGGGAAACGCGGTTTTTTGTGGGTTTTTTTTTTTTTACATTGTGGCCATTCAAATGAATGGCCGCAATGTAAAAAAAATCCGGTACCGGGAATCCGGGACATGGCCTGGATTACCGGGTTGAATCCGATAATGCCAGTACACCCAGTACCGGCATTATTGGATACTGGAAGATCCGGTTTTTCCACCCCTAATAATTGAGTGCTAGCATTAATCTTAAAGGCAGAAAAGAAAAGAAAGATTTTAGTTTCTGTGACCATGTATTCTATGCTGAAGCTCTCCATTCCAGAGAGGCTCACTAGAGCAACAAACTATGAGGGTTGGAGTCATAATGCAAGGATGGCACTGGGAGGACAAGGCCTAAGGAAAATGCTGGAGTCCAACAGACCTACAGATGCAGGGGCAGCACAAGAACTCTGGGATGAGAAAAATGACAAAGCTATGGCAATCATCTCAATGTCGGTGAGTCAGCGTTTACATGTGCACATACGTGACAAGTTAACTGCAAAAGATATGTGGGAAATTTTACAGAGACTGTATCAAGGGAAGTCAAATATATCAAAGATACAAATGCTTAAAAGACTTTGTAATATGAGAATGGATGAGAGTGAAGATTTTTCAGCTCATGTTAATGGCCTGCTTGAACTAGTCAGGAGACTGGAAAATCAAAAGCTGAATTTACCAGATGAATTGATAGTGGCATTTCTGCTGAACTCTTTACCACCAACAACTTTTCAAACAGTCTGTCAGATAATAGAAATGCAGGATAACCTATCTTTGGATGTTGTTATTCAGAAACTTGAGGAATTTAATATGGCTCAAACTAATGAACAGCCAAACTTTTCCTCACAGCTTGCCTGCAAGGCAGCTGAGAACAAGAAGCCTTTTGCAAATTCAAAAGGATCTGCAAGAGTTAAGCGTTGCTTCAATTGCGGGGAAACCACGCATCTCGCATATCAATGCACCAAGCAAGAAGTTCCCAGCTTCTCTGCAAAGAACAAAGGGAGCCATGATAGGGCTTTCAGCCTGGTTGAGGAAAAAGCATCTCAACTTAAAAATGTGGAAGGAATAGAATGTGAGACTGCTTCACATGATTTCTTTGTTGATTCTGGAGCAACTAAAAATCTTATAAAGGACAAAGACAGATTTATTGATCTGGATAGGACTTATAGAACTCCTATAAGATTGGCTAATGGAGAGAAAGTTTATTGTCAAGGAAGAGGCAGGGCTAAACTCATATGTCATCTGGGAAACGGTGAGGAAATGAAAGTTACCATTGAAGAAGCTCTATATGTCCCAGAATTGGATCATAATTTTATAAGTGTCAAGTATGCTGTACAGAAAGGTTTTGCAGTGCATTTTGAAGGGAAATATTGCAGAATTTCAAAGGAAAAGGAGCTTTTTATGCGAGGAATGCTGGATTCAAATGGCCTATTCAAGGTAGATTGCTTGCAACAGGATCAGTATGCAAATGCTGCAAAAGATTGCAGACATAAGAACTGTGAAAGCAAATGGCACAGAAGGATGGGCCATAGAAATGCAGATGTGTTGCATGCACTTCCAGACCTAGTTAAACATTTTAAAATGAACTCATGTGCAACTAAAGATGAGAGATGTGTTTGCTGTGTAAAAGGAAAGGGAACTAGGCCCTCCTTTCATCAGAGCAAGGAGGAAGCCACACAGCACCCCCTACAGCTCATTCATAGTGATATCTGTGGTCCTATGAAGACAAAAACAATTGCAGGAAACCAGTATGCATTGACTTTCATAGATGATTTTTCCAAGTTCACGTTCACTTACTTGATTAAAGAGAAAAGTCAGGTGCTGGAGAAATTTAAGGAATATATTGCAAGAGCCAGCAATAAGTTTGGAAGATCACCTCAGATCCTAAGGTCAGATAATGGAGGTGAATATGTTTCAAAACAGATGAAAGATTTTTTGAAGCAAAAAGGAATTGAACACCAGACAACCATCCCGCATAAACCAGAACAAAATGGAGTAGCAGAAAGAAAAAATCATGCTCTCATAAAGATGGTGAGATGTATGCTTTTGGATGCGAATCTGCCAAACAAATACTTGGGGGAAGCAGTAATGACTGCCACTTACCTGCAGAACAGGCTCCCAACCAAAGGTGCAAAAGCAACACCTTATGAACAATGGCATGGGAACAAGCCCAGTGTGGAACACATTAGACTGTTTGGCTCTAAAGTCTATGCTTATATCCCAAAGACCAAAAGGACCAAACTTAACGCCAGATGTGAAGAAGGGATACTTGTTGGTTATGCACAAGGATGCAAGGGATACAGAATAATGGACACTGACACTGGAAATGTGAAGATAATTAGTGTGGTCTATTTTGATGAAAATGAAAAGGGAAGCACTGATCAAATGCCAGACCTAATGAGGCCAAGTTCATGAAGACAGAAAAAGACTACAGAACTGCAGTTAAAAGAGCAAGCTGAAGTTTCATTTGATTTGACCATGTTAAATCAACCTGAACCAGAAGGGGGCACTGACACTAACACTGATGCTGAAACTGAAGCAGACCCAGAACTGGAACCAGAAGATAACACTGATGCTGATACTGAAACTGAAGCTGAAGCAGAACCAGAACCAGAAGTGAGACGTTCTGAAAGACGCAACAAAGGAGTACCAGCAGCAAGATTCTCCTATGTGGCAAAAGTGGAGGAACCTCAGGAGCCCTCAACATGGCAAGACATTCAAAAAATGCAAACCAGTGAGGCGCGCAAATGGAGAGATGCCACCAAGGAAGAAATTGAGTCTCTTAATAAAAATAAAACATGGACACCCACAAAGCTACCTGAAAAAAAAAGGCCGTCAGATGCAAATGGGTCTTCAAGACCAAGCAAAATGCAGAAGAGGAAATCACGTGCCACAAAGCAAGATTAGTGGCCAAGGGATACTCCCCAAAATACGGTGAATACTACAACGAAACCTTTGCTCCAGTAGTAAGGCACACCACAATAAGAACACTCCTCAGCATAGCAGCTGCAAGAAAAATGGGAGTGCAGCACTTAGACGTGAAGACTGCATTCCTACATGGTGATATCAAAGAGGATGTCTACATGCAGCAGCCGCCAGGATTCAAAGAACCTGGGGAGGAGGAACTTGTGTGCAAACTTCAAAAGAGTATGTATGGTCTAAAGCAAGCAATGAAAGCCTGGAACGAAAAATTGAATCAATTGCTCCTTAAGGAGGGGTTCATACAGGGAGAAGTTGACCCCTGCCTATACTCAAGGTTCAGAAATAAAAGGAGGACATACATTCTAACTTATGTGGATGATCTGATTGTATGCCATGAAAACAAACGAGATTGTGATGAAATCGTCAGGAATCTGAACAAAGAAATAGAGGTGAAAGACTTGGGAGGTATCACTTACTATCTTGGAATACAAATAGAACGAGAAAAAGATGGAAGTTTCCTTCTCAATCAAAAACAAAAGATAAAGGACATTTTAGAATGCCTAGGCATGACAGAGGCTAATGAAGTGGGGACACCTATGGAAACAAATTTCCTAAGCCAGGAAGGCAACGACGAGCCCCTACCACAGGACAACCAGTACAGAACTGCAATTGGCAAAATGTTGTATGTAGCCACCGTCACAAGGCCAGACATCGCCGCTGCTGTAGGAATACTAAGCAGAAAAGTAAGTGCACCAACCCAAAGGGACTGGATAGCAGTCAAGAGAATAGCACGGTACCTGAAGGGCACAATGCATTTAAACTTAAAACTACCAGCAAGCGAGAACCCCAGATTGATGGGCTATATGGATGCGGACTGGGCCGGAGACAAGACTGACTGCAAATCTGTGAGTGGAAATGTATTTCTGTATGGAGGCGGAGCAATCAGTTGGACTAGCCAGAAGCAGTCATTAATTGCCCTTTCATCCACAGAAGCAGAATTTATTTCAGCCACTCAAGCATGTCAAGAGGTAGTATGGCTACACAGACTACTAAAGGACTTTGGAATAGACGAACCAAAGCCAACTGAGATGTATGAGGACAATCAAAGCTGCATTCAGCTTACGAAAATGGAAAGGATAAAGCCAAGGTCGAAGCACATCAACACCAAGCGTCACTATGTGAGAGAAGCGCAAGAAGAAGGACTTGTTGAACTGATTTATTGTCCTACAGAGGAAATGATAGCGGATGTGCTGACCAAACCGCTACCCAGAGACAATTTCCAGAGGCTACGAGAAGCATTGGGAATTGTCAGCAGTGCACATAAATGATTCGGTGCACGGGACGATGAGAAGGGGTGTTGGAAATACATTCCTTTGGTTGCATCCCCCCTAAGCACCTCATCCTGTTTGTTTGCTAGAAACACCAGGAGTAGACAGACAGATCAGGGAACCCTTCCCCCATCCTATCTGTCCTACTCCTGCCAGGACCTGATTGGTCAATCTCCTCCCCCAGGAGGTTTCTCATCTCTTTGTGTCTCAGAGAGCTTCCTTCTTCCCTCCTGAACACACCTAGTCTTAGGACTTAGTATAGATGTAGGCCTTTCCTATCCTACATGTATTTCCTAATAAAGCTACTTAAGCTTAAGTATGCTTCCTGCCTGCTTATTGATGATTAGCTACTCACACTCCTCTGTAAACTCTGCATTGGGCAAATGGATGCAATGATCTCGCAGTCCTTGCATTTCCAACGCATATGACATGGGCACGCAGAAAGGTATTCTTGGTGGCTGCTCCACAGCTTTAGAACTCCCTTCCCCTGGAGGTTTGCCAAAGCCAGTAGTCCAGCCAAAGAGACATGAGGACAATTTGGCACTGGATAGGCACAGAGAGAAGACCACTGGAGCCAGGTTAGAAACCCCAAAGAAGGAGGTGCCTGGTGTGGATGGCTATGAGCTCTCAGATTACCACAGACTAGAAGTGGGCTAGTGCACTTATGCAGGGACCTGTTTCCCCCCCAATGGGGAAAACGCAGTGAACACAAGTTCCCTATATGTAACAGTAACTACAGGATAGTGACAGATACACATTGACCATGACTATGATTTCTCAGAACCCAATCTATCATAGGTGCGTATTAGGATACAGTATGTTTCCACAAACAGATGTAATGCCCAACAAATATTTATTGCTTAATACAAGTGTCTAGAATTGCATCTAATAATGCCCACTGTGATTTGGGTGTCCTCTTTATGCCCATTTGTCACTAATCTTTATTCCTAATCTGGTGGCAGGTTTCTCTGCTGCAGATGACATGTTGCTACAAAGGCCATATTCTTCAAACCACTTACTCCAGGGTAAGACCCATTGAAGTTAATGGATGAAAACTAGGGCTGTACTGAACAGTACTTCTGGGTATTCGGACCGATTTTCAAAGGTCCGAATAGTCAGTCTGAGTTCTCAGAGGTAATTCAGTGTTCTTGCCAAAGCTTCAGACTTCGAAGACTGAAGCACAGAATGTTAGAAAACTCCGGAAATGTCATAAAATGTCAGCACGACCTTGGCGCCTCAGCAGGTGTTGCCATGTGCAGTAGCTGCTGCTGTTTAATTGCCTAGCCAATCAGGATGTACTCAGTGCACAACAACACATTTGCCCCCATCCTCCCTCCCACTCCCCCTTATTTGCCTAGTCAATCAAGGTGCACAACAACACTCTGCAGCTCTTCCTCCCCCCCCCCAGTATATTTATTTATTTATTTATTATTTATTTCTTAGCATTTTTATGCCACCCCCTCATGCCCAGGGCATCTCGGGGCGGCTAGCAATACGGTAAAACAATAAAATACATTGAAAACCAACATCACTTTTTAAAAAATGAAAAAAACCCAACCCTAACCCTACCCTCCAATTCCCCCAAATTCCCCACCCCACCAATCTCCCCCATTTACCCCTCCCTCCCCTCCAAAGGCCTGGGCAAACAGCCAAGTCTTGCATGCCCGCCAAAAGACGAGCAGACCCAGGGCCAGGCGGGCTTCCTTCGGAAGGGAGTTCCACAATTGTGGCCCGACCACCGAGAACGCCCTCTCCATGGTGGCCCCCCGCCATACATGGGGGACCGACAGATAGGCACCCCCAGTGGATTGGAGGGTCCATCCTGAGTCACAGAAGGCGAGACGGTCCCTGATATAAGAGGGGCCGAGACCGTATAGGACTTTGTATACCAATACTAGCACATTGAACTTGGCTCGGTACACTATAGGCAGCCAGTGCAGAGAATGGAGCACTGGTGTAATGTGCTCATGGTGACCTGTCCCCGTAAGGAGACGGACCGCCGCATTCTGCACCAGTTGCAGCCTCCGAACAAATATCAAGGGAAGCCCAACGTAGAGCGCGTGCAGTAGTCAAGCCTCGAGGTAACGAAGGCATGGATGAGAGTGGTCAGGTCGGGTCTGGAGATGTATGGGCATGGCCTCTGTACCAGATATAGCCGGCGGAAGGCGGCTTTAGCCACCGCCTCCACCTGCCGATCCATGTGGAGGTCTGTATCCAAAATCACCCCCAGACTTCGAACCTGCTGGGCAACCGGAGGGCAGACCCCCCCAATAGGAGAAGCCGACACCTCCTTCACCCTCCCCACTACCATCACCTCCATCTTATCTGGGTTCAGCTTCAATCTTCTCTGCCTCATCCAATCCGCCATGATCTCCAAACACTGGGAAAGTATCGAGACGGCAGGACCTGGGTCCGTTGAAAAAGAGAGGTACAGCTGTGTGTCGTCAGCATATTGGTGACAACACATCCTGAACCATCTCACAATCTCCCCCAGGGGCTGCATATACACATTAAATAACAGTGGAGACAGAATGGAACCCTGCGGAACACCACAGGTCAAGTTCCGGGGGCATGATGTTTCAGCTCCCAGCACCACCCGCTGGCTTCTATTGTGAGGAATGAGTGGAACCATCCAAGAACAGTCCCGTCCAGACCCCTCAGATCTCTCAGCTGTCTCAACAGCAGCCCATGGTCCACGGTATCAAAAGCAGCCAAGAGATCTAGCAGGACCAGAAGTGTCGACCGTCCTGCATCCATCTCCCGGCAGAGATCGTCGGCCAAAGCCACCAATGCCGTCTCAGTACCATAGCCGGGGCGGAACCCAGATTGAAAAGGGTCAAGGAAACTGATGCTATCAAGATGCTGCTGGAGCTGCAGTGCCATCGCCTGTTCAATAACCTTCCCTAAAAAGGGAAGGTTAGAGACAGGGTGGTAGCTGGCGAGCACATCCACGTCTAAAGATGGCTTCTTCAGCAGGGAACGCACCACAGCCTGCTTAAGGCTGGGTGCCAATCTACCCTGCCGAAGGGATGCATTGATAACCCTCGCCAGCACCATCCCTAGCATCTCCCTGGAGGCTTTCACCAACCAGGATGGGCATTGATTGAGTTGACAACTGGTGGCCCTAACAGACCCCAGGACATCCGCCGCATCGGCTGGCGTCACTTCCTGAAACACCTGCATTGCAGTCCCTTCCTATATAAGGGACTGCAATGCAGCAATCTCTTTGTGGTGTGGGAAGGAGAGGGAAGGAGTGGAGGAGCTGAGGAGGAACTGTTAAAAAAAATAGAAAAGAAAATATATATAGCACACACACACATATTACACACACACTTGAGGCAGAAACATATAGGGTGGGAATTGGGAGGGAATAGAATGAGTGTAGAAAAATAGATAGATACTATAGTAGTACTTAGGTTTATAAATTAGATAGGAATTAGGATAGAATTTGTTATTAGGATATATAGTTGAGTTTTAGGATATATACAGTTATTGTTTAGGAATAGGATAATAATATTTATAGTGTAGGATGCAGGAGTAGGGGACCTCCTTGCCCTCCTAGCAGCATGTACACAATAAAGTTTCCAGACATCTCCCCCACAAAAAGCCTCCACTGTGTGTGTGCCCTGTAGTGGGAAATCACGGAAGACCATTGTTAACTCAGTGGAGCATAGTGGTACTTTCGTTTTTTGCTTGGGCCTAAAACTTAGAGAGTGACACCCACGTCGTCTTCTAGAGTACGGAGCATATCTAACTGGCTTGTTATGAGAAAAGGCTTGAAACTTGTTATCAGTGTTTTGAGATAGAGAGAGAGCTTTAATTAAAAATTGGCAGTGAAAGTAGACAGTAGTTATGGCCAAATGTAGGGGAGGATTTTAATTAAGGAGCACCTGCATAACATAGAATTTATTATGACAACTTGTTTGTTAAGTAACGCATGCGCAGATGCTTGTTTATGTCATAATAATTTAGCATTAAATTAATATAAAAAGAAAAAAAAGTCAGGGGTCAATGGAACTTAACTGACAGACTACAGATGGTGCCTCAGACCAGATGGGCCAAGAAGACCGTCCGCCACCACTTGGGGTCCCTGGATGGCTGAAGGGATGTGAGAGGCCTTCACTTTTAATCTTTTGTATTTAGACTCTTACTTTTTAAACTTTTGTATTTAGACTCTTACTTTTTAATCTTTTGTATTCAAGAATATTATTTTTCTGGCACCACCTGCTTGAATCTGTTGGTCTGATCAGAACCAGTTAACCCTTTTTGAGACAATTGGTGTAGTTGGCAGGATCAGCTCAACAAATCTGCAATGTGGTCAAAGAAATCAGCAGGGCCCGAGACGACTCGGATCCTGAGGTGGTCTTCTACCTCAGCATGGGCTCCGGTCGCTCAAATGATGTCCCGGGTGACTCCCCCGGTGAGTTGGGATATGGAATTGCAGGGACCAGGAGGCCCAACTCCCCAGGCAATTGTTACGTGCTTACAGGAGTTGGGGACAGAAGAAGGGAGGAAAAAGGCAGTTGCTGGAATTGGTTGGGTGTTCCTCACAGCAGTCAGAGATCTCTGGTAAAAACAGGAACAGTTGGAAAAACGGTGCCTAAGCATCGATGAGGAGTTAGCAGCAGTTAAACAGCAGAATGCCTTGCTCCATGAGGTGCTGGAAACTGCACAACAGCGAGGGCAGAGAGCAGAAGAGCAGGCTTGTGGGGCTCGGGGTATGGGGGGTAAGCCCCACGGGGAGGAGCCCACAACAGGCCGCTAGCGCTCGTGCCCCACTTCGCCCACCAACAGGCGGGTCCTGGGTGGAACGAGGCAAGGCCTGAAAAAGGACCCCTCAGGTTAGTATGGTGGTGGTATGGAGGGCTTAGCCTCTCCCCACCGATCTCATCATTGGGGTACAGGCCAAGCCACTTCCCAACCGGGGAAGGCCAGAATGCAGAACTCCACACAGGGACCAGGACCAGCACGGGGTGTGAAGGGATGGCGTGAGGCAGGGCCCGGTGCAATACTCCCAGGGAGGGGATGGAAGGGAAAGGGGAGGCGCTCGAATGGGCCCAGGGCACCACCTGATAGACTGGGGAAAACAACACTTACTCGCAGGCACTCTCGCAGTCACACTCACAGACACTCAGTCACTCGTTCGCAGTCACGCTGGGTTAGGCTCTTAGATGTCTCAGTCACAATCTCAAAAGGGGGGCCAGTCTCGCAGGGCAAGGCTCTGTTTACCGGCGACGCAGCCCTGTCTGTCTCCTCCTTATAAGGGCTGCGTCTGGGCTTGCTGCTGTAGCCGCGCGGAGCGCCGCCGGGCGGGGCCCGGGGTCTTGGCTAGAGGCGGCGGCGTTGCCGGGGTAGGGTGCAGCCTTCCTGTATCCCCAGCGTGGTGTTGCAACACACCAGGGGGCGTGGTCAGTGGCGACGGCAGCGCTGAGGGTGGGGTTTATTTATTTATTTATTTATTTTGTAGATTTTTATCCCGCCCCATCCTGCAACGCAGCTCGGGGCGGCTAACAACAGTCATAAAACAATTAAAAACAATTTAAAATATAAATATAAAATATCTCAATAAAACAGGGTAAAAAGGACAGTGATAAATAAATAAACGGGCGGGGGATTAAAAACTCCCCCCCCACCCTCCCTCCCAAAGGCCTGGGCAAACAGCCAGGTCTTACAGTTCCGCCGAAATGTTAAAAGGCTTGGGGCCAGGCGAGCTTCCTCCGGAAGGGAGTTCCACAGCCGCGGCCCCACCACCGAGAATGCCCGCTTCATCGTGGCCCCCCGCTTCACGCGGGGGACCTCCAAGAGGGCACCCCCGGCGGACCGCAGGAGCCGTTCCGGGGCGCGAAGGGCGAGGCGGTCCCTAAGGTAAGAGGGGCCAAGGCCGTATAGGGCTTTATAGATCATAACTAGGACCTTGAACTTGGCCCGGCACACTATAGGCAGCCAGTGCAGCGCTCGGAGCACCGGTGTAATGTGCTCCCGACGGCCCGTCCCCGTAAGAAGACGAGCCGCCGCATTCTGCACCAGCTGCAGCCTCCGGGCCAAGAACAAGGGAAGCCCCACGTAGAGCGCGTTGCAGTAGTCGAGCCGCGAGGTGACGAAGGCATGGATGAGGGAGGCCAGGTCCGGGCCAGAGACATACGGACGCAGCCTACGTACCAGATAAAGCTGGCGGAAGGCAGCCTTAGCGACTGCCTCCACCTGCCGCTCCAGCCGCAGGTCTGCGTCCAATATGACCCCCAGACTCCGGACCTGCTGAGCTACAGGGGGGCAAACCCCCCCAACCAGGGGGGCCACCACCCCCTTCGCCCTCCCCACCACCATCACCTCCGTCTTATCTGGGTTGAGCTTCAGTCTGCTCCGCCGCATCCAATCCGCCACGGCCTCCAAACATTGGGATAGCACCGAGACAGCAGGGTCTGGGTCAGTAGAAAACGAGAGGTACAGCTGAGTATCATCAGCATACTGGTGACATCGCACCCCGAACCCTCTCACGACCTCCCCCAAGGGCTGCATATAGATGTTAAATAATAATGGAGACAAGATCGATCCCTGCGGAACGCCACACGGTAAGGCGCGGGGGCTCGATGTTTCCTCCCCCAACACCACCCGCTGGCTCCTCCCCGAGAGGAATGAACGGAACCATTCGAGAACAGTCCCGTCCAAACTCCCCCGGTCACGCAGCCGTCTCAGCAGCAGCCCTGGAGTTAGCCCTGGAGTCTCCCCAGCGTGTTGTTGGAGCACGCTGGGGGGCGTGGCTACGTGCCATGGTGCAGGGGTTTGGGCCGTTCCTGTTGCGGGCTGCAACAGCGGGGTGTTGAGTAAGTCCTGGGGACCTCTCGTCCCGGGGTGTCGCCCTCGGTGCCCCTGCTTACCCCACCTCCTCAGGCCCCATGGCCTGACAAGGCTATGACAGCAGCAGTACGTTTGGCACAGATAAAGCATAGGAATTATGTGCGCCACCAAGATCTAAAAATTAATTGGGCTAAGGTACGGGCATTGGTGCAAAATACTGATTGGAATCTAGAAACCTGGAATGGGAACATCTGGGACTCCTCATCTGAAGGATAGACTGAGGGAGAGAAGGATCCCGATGACCCACCCACCATTGACCCGCCTATGGCACAGGTACAGCTGTTAATAACCAATAAATCAAAAGGTCGCACAGGTGCTGTGGTCCAGCATACTTGTGTGGTCCAGGAGTATACCCAGACCGAGTTGCAAGACATAGCCAAACAACATCGCCAGGCCGCTCAGGAGATGTTAGGAGTCTGGCTTACGTAGCTATGGGATCAAAGGGCTGGAGGGCTCTGGTTGAGTGATGATGAGATGCTCAAGTTGGAAGCTATCGCCAGGGACTCTATGATCAACCAGACCCTCAGGGCAGTCAATCAGGCCACACAGTCGTTGTTCACCTGGATAAAATTGGCAGTGATGACCGCTCCCCAGAGCCCATGGATTAGGATGAGAACACTGGGGCCCTGGAACACGGTGGAAGAAGAAGGTGCACACTTACGCCACCTAACCACTCAGGTGGGCCTTTATACTAATAACTTCCAAGGTTCTGATAGTGAACCCTTCACCGTGGAAATGAGAACCCAGTTGATAAGAAGTGGTCCCCCACATTTAAGAGGTGCATTGTTAGCCCTCTTGGGACCTGCCGAAGGATGGCCAGTTGGTGAAGTGGCATTGCTAATGGGTCAGTTAGGTAATATAGAGAAGGGCCATGTTTAAGCCCGGGCAGAGCACCAACTAAAGAAAGATCAGAAAGAGGACTCCAAAGGGAAAGAAAAAACTAAAGTGACTTGCCGAGAAATGTTTATAGCTCTATTAAAAACAGGAGTCTCAAAAGAGCAGATTAATTGTATTCCAACTGGAACTATGTATGTGCTGTACAAAGAGAAGTGTAAGGAGGCAGGGAAGGGCAAAGTGGAGGTGAGAGTCACATCTTCGCCTCTCACACCTAGTGCGCCACTGGAAGATGAAATGCCTTTCTCACTGTACCCTGATCTCTCGGAGTGGAAAGTGCCAGAGCAAAAGAAATAGGGGCAAGGTCGGGTTGCCAAGGTAGGGCCAATAAAGATGGCCACCCTAGGCGACCTGAGGCCCCATGTACCCCTGACGATTTACTGGGGCCCAGGAAATAGGCAAAAGGTGGCGGTCTTACTTGATTCAGGGGCAGAGATTACCTGAATACATGGGAATCCCCGCACGCACGTGGGACGTTGTATAATAGTAAATGCTTTTGGGGGAGGGGAGAATGAGGCCTCTCAGATGAAGATGCATTTAGCTATTGGAAGGCACCCTCCGTTTTTGGCAGATGTAGTAATTACTCCTGTTCCAAAATATATACTGGGTATAAATGTCCTTCAAGAAAAAGATAATTCTTCCCACTGGTAAATTTGCCTTTGGGGTAAGGGCAGTAATTGTGGGGGATGCCAAATGGACAACCCTCTATATCCCGCCTCCAAAGATACCTGTCAATACCAGGCAGTATCGCCTTCTCGGGGGATATGCCAAAATCACCCAGACAATACAGGGGCTACAGGGGGCTGGAATTATTTGACCAGCAATATCTCCCTTCAATAGCCCCGTCTGGCCAGTGAGAAAACCAGATGGGAGTTGGTGAATGACAGTGGATTATCGCCAGCTAAATAAACAGGCCCCACCACTTACAGCAACTGTACCTGATATTGTCAGTCTGATTGAGCGGACTGAAAAACATTCAGGCACATGGTATGCAGTGCTAGATTTGGCCAACACTTTCTTTTCAATTCCTATTGTGAAAGAATCACAGGATCAGTTTGCTTTCACATGGGAGGGGAGACAGTATACCTTCCAGAGATTGCCCCAAGGGTATGTACACAGCCCTACCCTGTGTCATGGTATGGTGGCACGTGATTTAGAAATGTGCTTGGTAGCCCCTGAAGTATTGGTAGTACACTACATTGATAATATCTTGCTGAAAGGTTATGACAAAGAACAAGTTGCAGAAGCTTTAGCCGAAGTGACTAACGGCATGAAGAGTAGAGACTGGGAAATTAACCCACAGAAAATTCAAGGTCCTGCACAGCAAGTGATGTTTTTAGGCATACAATGGGTGGGAGCAGAGTACCAAATTCCCCAAAAGGCTAAGGATACCATAGCACAAGCTAAAACCTCTACCTCCACAATGGAACCCCGGGCTTTTATAGGCCTCCTGGGATACTGGAGATGGCATATTCTTCATTTGACTGCTATCCTACGGCCCATCTACGCAGTCACTAGGAAGAAGGCTCATTTTGAATGGGGCATAGCCCAGCAAGAAGCTTTTCGTCAAACGAAACCTGCTATTGCTTATGCCACCCCCTTGGGCCCAGTCATACAAGGATATCCCTTTGAGGTACAGGTATCCCTTGTGGATAATGTTGCAGCATGGAGCTTGTGGCAAAATCAGCCTGGTCATCAGGTATCTCTAGGCTTTTGGTCACGTAAGCTCCCTGATCCGGCTACAAGGTATACCCCTTTTGAAAAACAGTTATTAGCTTGTTATTGGACTCTAGTGGACACCGAACACCTGACCAGTGACAATCAAGTTCTACTTCGGCCCAGTATTCCTATACTTTCATGGGTAATGAATACATCCGCAACCAGTCATATAGGACGCACCCAACAGGCATCTGTTGTTAAATGGAAATGGTACATATCAGAGAGAATAAGTGGGAGTTAGCAAAATTCATGAGAAAGTTGCTGACCTCCCTCAAAACTCCACCTCTCCTGTGAGCCAACCATTAGAACCAATATCACCCATTGCAAATTGGGGTGTGCCATTTAAACAACCATCGAATGCTGACAAACACCATGCTTGGTTCACAGATGGTTCTGCTAAATACCTCAAGGGGCAGTGCGTTTGGAAAGCTGCAACCCTTCAGCCATCTACTGGTACTATCTTGGTCCAGCATGGCTATGGTCACTCCAGTCAATATGCAGAACTTATGGCTGTTACTATGGCATTTCGGCATGCCACACAAACTGCTCAGCTACAAATACACCTCTATACTGATTCATGGGCCATTGCCAATGGTCTTACGCTCTGGGCCCCTAAATGGGAACAAGACAACTGGCTCATCCATGGTTAACCATTGTGGGGACATGACTTATGAAAAGATCTTGCTGGTATTGTAAAACAAATTCCCGTAATGGTGTACCACGTGAATGCTCATGCTAGGGATGCCTCCCAGACTACTCGCTATAATAGTGCAGTTGACCAAATCATCCAAATCCAAGGGGTGGATGTGGAAGGAGACCCAAACCCAGATTCAGACGATTTGTACCTTCTGTGTCACTGGGCACATGAAAAATCTGGACATTTAGGGGAGGCAGGCACAAGGGCCTGGGCCATATCTAGAGGTATCCCATTTCACACAGTGAAAACAGTGGTAAAGCAATGCACCACATGTCAAAGGGTTAAGCAATATCCCCTGCAAAAAAGGCCGCTGGGCAATTTAAAACAGGGACTGGAACTGGGGAAGGTGTGGCAAGTGGACTATATAGGACCCCTTCCAATATCCCAGGGTAGCCAATACACTTTAGTGATGGTAGACACTTTCTCGGGGTACATGATGGTGACCCCCATTAAGGGGGCAACGCAGCAAGCCACCCAAAAAGGATTAAATCAATTGATAAGGAGGTTTGGGTCCCCAAAGAGATCCAGTCCAACAATGGAAGAGATTTTAAGTGACNAAGCCACCCAAAAAGGATTAAATCAATTGATAAGGAGGTTTGGGTCCCCAAAGAGATCCAGTCCAACAATGGAAGAGATTTTAAGTGACGAAAGGTCCAACAATGGGCAGATAAGTGGAATGTGGAATTGGACGTTCTATATTCCTCACTACCCACAAGCATCAGGGTTAGTGGAATGTCATAATAACATGCTTAAGCAGCGTATAAAACAACTCACCCCTATGGGTACTTTACAAGGGTGGGCTAAAGTATTGAAGCAAGCAGAATTTAAAATAAATAACTGCCCTTATTTATTTATGTATTTATTTATAAGGGAAAGACTCCCTTTCAATGGATGCTAGAGAAGCCAAACATATGTAGCACTCACAGCCAAGAAACTCTTAGGGTGTGGAAAATCCATCCAAAGGCACAGCTGCCCCTGAGGTCCACCCCTTCGAGCACAGGAGTGGACTTGTACACATACCAAGCGGTCACCTTCCCTCCATATCAACACGAGATGGTAAGTGCAGGTTTAGGGATACAAGTCCCATCAAATACCTATTAGGGATGGGTGAACAAATCGCGGTTCGGGTTCGTCCATTCGGTTTGGTACGGTGCGGTTCGCCCATTTGTTTCGTTCGACACATTCAGGTTCGCCCGTTCGGTTCGGTCCTGTTCAGTTCGGTTCGGGCGTTTGGAAAAAGGCTCTCTGTGCGAGGAATGATGGCCCCAGACCCATGATGGTGGGTCCTGGTGCTACAGTGGCAGCTTCTGGAAATTGGCCACAGTCCTCCCTGCCTGTAAATTGGCCCCAAAACCCTGACGGCGGGTCCTGGGGCTGGAGTGACTGTTTTTTTGATGCTTTGGAAAATTGGCTCTCTGTGTCAGGAATGATGGCCCCAGACCCATGAGGGTGGGTCCTGGGGCTAGAGTGGCAGCTTCTAGCTACATATTGGCCACATCCCTCCTTGCGTGTAACTTGGCCCCAGAACCCTGATGGTGGGTCCTGGGGCTGGAGTGACTGTTTCTTGGTGCATTGGAATGACATCGCCTCTGTGCGAGGAATGATGGCCTCAGACCCATGATGGTGGGTCCTGGGGCTAGAGTGGCAACTTCTAGATACATATTGGCCACAGCCCTCCCTGCCAGTAATGTAGGCCCCAGAACCCTGATGGTGGGTCCTGGGACTGGAGTGGCTGTTTCTTTTTTTATATAAAGCTATCTCTACATTAAATCTAACTGCTATTAACTATTCTAAAACCTATTAAACTAAATGGAATATCCTAATAATTAACTACAAAGGCCTTGTCCTACAAACACACTGTATCTCTATCTATTTCTATAGCTAAGCTAACTACTATGTATATCTATATAGTAACCTGTCTCTTATACACATCTAGATGTGTATAAGAGACAGTGTCTGTATAGTAACTGTCTATCTAATAACTATCTATCTATATATACAATATTACACAGGGGAAATCACAAAGAACACGGGGGGGGGGGGTGTACAAAACTGAAATGAAAATCAATCTAATAATATTCCTACTCTAAATAAATCCAAAACTTAAAACAGGGGAAGGGAATCAGGGATGGAATAAGAGGGAGAGGGAAAAGGATTCAATGGAGGGGGGAGGGAGGAAGGAAGATTGAACACAGGGAGGGGTAAAAACAAAAAATAACACCTAAATCTGTCTAATATAATCTAAATAAATGATAATATGGAGGTAAATGGGTTGGATGGGTGAAATAGGAGGAGGGTGGCAATGGATTAGGAATAGGAAGGAACAAAAACTGCTGGGAGAGAGGGAGTCTTCTGAAATGCCTGCTGTTCAGGAACAGTGACTAGCTCAGAAGGTGTTGGGAAGGGGGGAGGCAATCAGTTTTGTTTCTTGCTGCGCCTGCCTCACCGCAAGCCCCATTAGCTCCGTGCAGCCTAGTCCGTGGCCTATCGCAGACTGCGAAGCCAGTGGTCTGAGGCAAAAAGGGATGATGATTGGGCAGGCTGGCTGCTACTCCAAGCCTCTCCACTCCTGGTGCCTGGAATTCTGCTCCTCAGCTGACTCCCCCTCCCTGTCACGTTTTGCCTTCCGGTCACACGATTTTGCCACCCGAACTCACCCGAATGTGATCCGAACTGACCGAACGGTTCGGTCATTTCGACATTCGGAATTGAGTTCGGTTCAGTCAGTTCATGTTTGGATTCGGGTTCGGTCATCCGAACAGGCTGAGTTCGGGCTGAACTTTGAACTTCCGAACCACGTTCCCCCATCCCTAATACCTATGGGCGAATAGCCCCTAGATCGGGGCTGGCACTCAAGGTTATACAGGTCTTAGGAGGGGTAGTGGATGCAGATTATCAGGGAGAAGTAAAGGTGATCCTTCGAAATTCCTCCCCAGATATCCACAAGTTCCAGGCAGGAGACTGGATAGTCCAAATAGTGTGTGAGCAAGTCCTTCTAACGACAGTGGTAGAAATATCAAAGCCAGAAATGGCTACTGAATGTGGGGAAGGAGGGTTTGGCTCAAGGATTGGCTCCCAGGAAGGAAAGTATGTATATTATACGCAAGGCAACTTAATTGTTCTGGGGAGATAATAGCCGCAGGTAAAAAGAATACATATTGGATAATAAAAATTGAAGACTCAATACCTGTTTGTCTTGACAGAGGCAAACTGAGGATTCAGAAATAATGTTGGCACCATCGGGGCCATGTGAAGAAGCAATGCAAATGACCAGCCTGAGACACATGATAGAACACGCCCACACCCGTGATGGAGGGGTGGGGGAATGGTACTGCAGTTTTAAACTTAATACTGCACCCCATTGTAATTGTATGAATTATTATAATAGTAATTATTTGTTTAATGTTAGGTATATGGTATCGCATGCGCAAAATGTGGTACCGTTTAAATAAATGTAAACAAGGACTGCATGCCTCTATTGGGAAACTATAAGTACCAAGAGGTGGAGTGGAGTGGGAAATCGCGGAACACCATTGTTAACTCGGTGGAGCATAGTGGTACTCTTGTCTCCTGCGTGGGTCTAAAACTTAGAGAGCGATACCCACATCTCCTTTTAGAGTACGGAGCATGTATAACCAGCTTGTTATGAGAAAAGGCTTGAAATTTGTTATCAGTGTTTTGAGATAAAGAGAGCTTTAATTAAATATTGGCAGTGAAAGTGGACAGTAGTTATGGCCAAAGGTAGGGGACGATTTTAATTAAGGAGCACCTGCATAACATAGAATTTATTTTGACAGCTTGTTTGTTAAGTAACGCATGCACAGATGCTTTTTTATGTAATAATAATTTAGCATTAAGTTAAT
Organism: Sphenodon punctatus; assembly: GCA_003113815.1. Classification (NCBI taxonomy): domain Eukaryota; kingdom Metazoa; phylum Chordata; class Lepidosauria; order Sphenodontia; family Sphenodontidae; genus Sphenodon; species Sphenodon punctatus. The sequence continues at coordinate 100,197 of QEPC01003358.1, forward strand.
ATAAAAAGAAAAAAAAGCCAGGGGTCAATGGAACCTCACTGACAGACGGTGCCTCAGACCAGACGGGCCAAGAAGACCGTCCACCACCACTTGGGGTCCTCGGCTTGCTGAAGGGATGTGAGAGGCTTTCACTTTTAATCTTTTGTATTTAGACTCTTCCTTTTATGCTTTTATATTCAATAAAATTACTTTTCTGGCACCACCTGCTTGAATTTGTTGGTCTGATCTGAACTCAGTTAACCCTTTTTGAGAAAGCCCAGTCCACCAATGCAAGGAAAACCCCCTCCCCACACACCATATACCATAAAAAAAACCTGGAAAGTATACCCCCAGTGCCCTACCTGGACACATCTTGGCAAACTTCTTGAACCCACAGCCAAAGCACTACCCAGAAAAGCAGGCTACCAAGAATGGAAAATAAATAATTGCACAAGATTCAGACAACCCCACAAAAGTGCAATTGTGAAAGTGCAGAAAAAATAAAATAAAAATCCAAAGGTAGTACTGTGTACCACAGCATGCATAGCCCACCATCAGCAGTGAGGACACCCACTTTTATAATCAATCATCATTGTATTGCCAACCAAAGCAGTGCACAGAAAAACAGACTAGCAAGAGTTGGAACATTCGCTCAAGAAGACAAAATATTCATAACCTCCCCACCGGGGTGGGGCAACTGTTGGCAACTTCTTGGCATGGATTGGTGTGGCACTGGTAACTCGTGGAGACCAGAGATACAGGGGAACCTCTAGAGTCAGGCAGAGAGAGCCCTGTGTGTGGCTCATGGTGCTGCTGTCTGACTGCCAAGCTGAGAAAACCAAGCACCCCAGCTGGCTTGGCAGCACCAAATTACTTTTTAAAAAAACCCAACCTTGCATGCTGTCCCTGCCTGGAGGCAGCCAGAGGGTCCTTGGTAAAAGAAGACAACTTGAATCAACCACACAGACTGCAAGCAACTGCGATCCAGACCTGCACACAGAAAGCCAGCCACCAGTTCAGCAGACAACATGTTGGTTCTTCAACACAGACACAGACACACACACACCCCAGGGCACCCTGGCATGGAAGGAACTTAACTCCTGGAGCCAGGCAGAGAAAGCCCACTGAGTGGCTCATGGTGCTGCTGTCTGATTGCCAAGTCAACCAAGCAGCAGTAGCCACTAGCCAGCATGTGATGGTGGTGAGGTGGCTCCCTGGCCCAACTGGGGGTGAACCGCTGCAGCTGCCACTCCTCAGGTTGGTGGGGAAAGCTGTTAACACATGCAGTTCTTCCCCTGAAACCCAGGTGAGGGGACTGATGTCACAGGTCCCGCCATGTCCCGGGTCAGCCCAAGGAGCTGTTTACATGGGACAGGACTCCTGGGCCAATTCTGCACAGCAGGCTCAGGCCCCGAGAAGAGCTGCCATCAAAAAGCTGATGGGACCGCTCCTAGGGCCCCCCATCAGCTGTTTGGTGCATGCACACGGCCCGAAGGAGCACCCCCAGTCAGCTGTTTGGCGGGCCAGGTGCACAAATGAAATATAGCTGATGGGGGGAGCCCTCAAGAGTGCCTTCTGATCAGATTTTTGGTAGGCTGGGTGCATGCACCAAAAAGCTGGTGGAGGGCCCCCCAGGAGCACCACCCGTCAGCTATTTGGTGGGCTGGGTGTATGCACGAAACAGCTGATGGGGGGTGTCTAGAGGAGTGTGCTTACCCAGCTCTGCTGAACATCTGATTGGGGGTGCTTCTGGGGCCCCTAGGGTAGTTCAGCTGACCTCAGAGCACCAGAATTGCAAGAATTAAATGTCTACAGCAGCGTGGAGACTATTTGAAAGCTCAGATTAAATATATTCCACAAATTTAAAAAGGTAGGAAGAAAACCAAACGTCTGCCTATGTGGCTAAATGGTGAGGTGAGGGAGGCTATTGGAGCCAAAAAGGCATCCTTTAAAAAATGGAGAGTCCCAATGAGGTAAACAGGGACGAGCATAAGCGTTACCAAAGTAGATGTAAAAAGTTAATAAGGCAGGCCAAAAAGGAATTTGAGGAGCAGCTTGCTAAATATGCTAAAACTAATAATAAAAACTTTTTCAAGTACATCAGAAGCAGAAAGCCTGCTAGAGAGTTGGGCTGTTAGATGATTAGGGGGCAAAAGGGTGCTTAGGGAAGAAAAGGACATTTCAGAGAAACTGAATGAGTTCTTTGCTTCGGTCTTCACTGCAGAGGATGTTGGGGAGATACCCACGCCAAAACCTTGCTTTGTAGGTGATGAATTGGAAGAGCTGTCACAAATCAACGTGAGTCTGGAGGAGGTTCTAGAGCAAACTGACAAACTAAATACTAACAAATCACCAGGACCAGATGGTATTTACCTGAGAGTTGTGAAAGAACTCAAATATGAAATTGCAGACCTACTGTTAGTAATTTGTAACCTATCGTTAGACTCTGCCACTGTACCTGAGTGTCACATCGCGTCGCAGTGTGCCTCAGGGGGATCAGAGGCAGCGGAGTGGGAGGCAGCGGAGGGAAGCCACGTGGGGTGTGGCTTCCCCCCGCTACAAGAAACAACAATGGGTCGGAGGCCCCACCGGCTGTGTCTCGGGCGCGGGCCCCACCTAGACACAGCATACATTTGGCGGAGCACCGCGAGCTGCCGGGGGGTGGGGTCCTGCTCGTGCCATAGGTGGCCACATCATGCCTGCTGGCATAAAGAGACTGGCGGGGCAGCAGGTCCCCACCAGTAATGGATAAGAGAGGCTGGCCCTTATCTTGGTTCTTGGAAGCTTGGTGACTGTGCACGCCTGTGTTGGCTGCTCCCCTTCCTCACCCCCTCGAGAGTCTGTGTTGTGATAGTGAGTACTGGTTTGTCCTATCTCTCCTCCTCCCACCCCTTCACATACCCGTGTGCTAGTTTCCTACTCTGCTCCCCTCCCCCACTCTCCCAAGTGTGAGCCCTGCCCTCTCCCTCTCTGCCCCCCTTTTGCCTCTTCCCTGACCTCCACTCCTTCAAGATACCTGGAACCTCTGACTGCGCACCATCCCCCCCTCCCACAGTGCCTTGGAACCTCAGAGAGTGTGTGAGTGGGTTTGCCCTGAGTGGACCCTTCCTATCTGGCCTTCCCCCCCACCCCTTCCTAGAGCCAATTTCTCCTCTCTGTCCCAGTGATGATCTGGGTTGCTCTCAGGTTATGAGAGAAAGCCTGCCTAAGATCCTGAGGGAGTTACCGACCTCGCAGTACCCCCGTGGGAGGACACCTGGTCCCAGGGCACTATCGACCCCCCTCCCTTCTGTCCATCCCTTTCCTCCCTGATCCCTTCCCCCTTGACACTGAGAACTGGAGGGTGGCAAATGTAACCCCGATATTTAAAAAGGGATCCACAGGTGATCCTGGAAACTACAGACCAGTAAGCTTGACGTCTGTGCTGGCCAAAATGGTGTAAACTATCGTTAAGAACAGAATCGCTGGGCATGTTGATAAACATGGCTTAATGTGGAAGAGTCAACATGGATTTAGCAAAGGTAAGTCATACCTCGCTAATCTGTTGGAATTCTTTGAGACTGTAAATAAGCATGTGGACAAGGGAGACCTGGTAGATATAGTGTACCTGGATTTCCAGAAAACATTTAATAAGGTTCCACATAAAAGACTCTTGAGAAAATTAAAAAGTTATGGGATAGGAGGTAGTGTCTTACTGTTCCTAAAGGATAGGAAGAAAAGAGTAGGATTAAATGGTCAGTTTTCACAATGGAGAGATGTAAAAAGTGGTGTACCCCAGGGATCAGTATTGGGATTGGTGCTGTTTAATGTATTCATTAATGATCTTGAAAAGGACGTTAAGAGTGAGGTGATCAAATTTGCAGATGTCACTAAGTTATTTAAGGTAGTTAAAACATGAGCAGACTGAGGAACTGCAACAGGAACTTACAAGACTGGGTGCCTGGGCATCTAAATGGTAGATGAGATTTAATGTGGACAATTGCAAAGTGATGCACTTAGGGAAAAATAATTCAAACTATGAGTACACAATGCTGGGTACTAAGCTAGGAGTTACCACTCAGGAAAAGGATCTGGGAGTGATTGTGGACAATATGTTGAAATCCTCAGCTCAATGTGTAGCAGCAGTCAAAAAAGCAAACAGAATGTTAGGAGTTATTCGCAAAGGCATAGAGAATAAAACTGAGGATGTCATAATGCTTCTATACAAATCAATGGTGCGACTGCACCTGTAATACTGTGTGCAGTTCTGGTCGCCCCACCTTAAAAAAGACATAGCAGAACTAGAAAAGGTCCAGAGAAGGGCAATGAGAATGATAAAGGGTATGGAATTGCTTCCATACAAAGAGAGACTTGACAAGCTGGGTCTCTTCAGCTTAGAGAAGACTGAGAGGGGATATGAAAGAGGTTTATAAAATCTTGAGTTGTGTGTGTGAAATGAGTAGATAGGGAATGGTTATTTACCCTCTCAAATAGTACTAGAACTAGGGGGCACTCCATGAAACTAGCTGCTGGCAGTTTTAAAACAAATAAAAGGAAGTACTTTTTCACTCAACGCATAACTAACTTATGGAATTTGTTACTAGAGGATGTTGTCAAGGCCAGTAGTATAGCTAGGTTTAAAAAAGGCATGGATACGTTCTTGGAGAGTAGGTTTATTAATGGCTATTGGTGCCCATTGTGACTTGGTTCTCCCATGAGATTGAGATTGGCCACTGTGAGTGGACAGGATGCTGGGCTTGATGCATCATTGGTCTGACTCAGTATGACACTAGGGGTGGGACTTGGTGGGAAATAAATTATCGGTTTTAACAGATACCAGATTACCGGATTAGATCCGGTATACCTGTACCGGATCTTTTCCCATTGAAATCAATGGGCAGCTTTTCCCATTGAAATCAATGGGAGACAAAAATTAAACCGAAATTACCTGTAAATTGCAATTCAATTACAAGAAAAAAAGGAAAAACACAAGTGAATCTAACTGCCAAGCTATGCAGCTCACCAACCAGTACCACCAGACCACACTTTGTGCCTAGTAGCCCCCACAGCCCCCATTAGCCCCCATGGTTAACTACCTTTTTTATCTTTAAAATAAAAATAGGTTTTTTTGTCCACAGCAGTGGCCCTGAAGTCAAAGTCACTGAGTGTCATCAGGCCATCACACAGGAGCTGCCAGCCCAGTACCAGTACGTATACTACACTTTGTGCCCACAGCCCCCATGGCCACCTGTAGCCTCCAAAGCCCACAATTTTTTTTTAAGCATTAGGTTTTTTTTCCCCACAGGGCTGCCACTCAGAAATAAGATCATCAATACAATCAGTGATCACTGATCACTATAACAGCAACTGCCAGTAACATAGACTACTAGACTACACTTTGTGCCCAGCCAGTAGTCCGCATGGGCCGGCCCTGACGGCCATACTACTAATATTATTGTTTGACAATAGGGTTTTTCCCTTTTTTCCCACAGCACTGCCACTCAGAAATCAATCACAAATAAGATTGATTCTATCACAGCAACTTCAGGGCTGAAACCAGCAGCCCAGCAATCGCAGTTCAAAGTTTAAGGTTACAACATTGCAACACTCTTATTTTTGTTTCCCCCAAAACCAGACCCCCAAAAGAGATATCATTGCCATTGCCTACCTTTATCCAGAACCTCAGAATCCTCGATTTTTCGGTCTGCCCACGACTCCGAGTAGTCTTCTTTTGGCGGGGTGATGGGAGTATCCTTTGAACCAGCACCCCGCATTTCTCAATTCACACAGGTACACTCACACAGGTAAGATTTATTAAGGGGTCCTCTTACATAAGGACTCATTTCCATGGAAGGGAAAAGGAAAGGTTATTTAATTCATTCATTCACACCTGAGTTCACTGGGTCACAGGGTTCAGCCCGAAAGCCTAGTCCTAGACCTGGTCAGCGGTTCATTAATTCATTCACCATTCACACCTGAGTCCACTGGGTCACAGGGTTCAGCCTGAAGGCCTAGTCCTAGACCTGGTCAGCAGTTCATTAATTCATTCACCATTCACACCTGAGTCCACTGGGTGGTGGGGGAGGGCAAATTTGGAGTGTGTGTGTGTGTTGTATGCATGCACGCATATGGGATGGGGGGTAACCCTGCCCCAACCACGTCCAAACCCCAATGTCATCACTCATCTACTGGAGTGCTCTTGGTTTAATCTCCTCTGGAATGCCAGTTGTTTTCCATGGTAGCACTCAGGCAGGCATTAGACAAGGCTACAGACACAGAGATGCCTAATAGCTTCATAGGATCTGCAGAACACACAATGATGCTAAAAGGCAGCAATGCGTCATGCAGTGCACTGCTGGCAGTGTTACATAATCAATTATTCTTCTGCCATTGCTGTGTCTGGTCCTCAATGAGTGTCATTGTAAAAGTTCTCTTCTAGACAGACAAAGTCAGACTCCAGGGTGTGACTGTGTAATGCTTTTTATTTCAAATCCACAGGCTAGACTACAGAGACACACAGGGAACCTTTCTCCTCAGAGGTTCATCAGAAACACTTGCCGAGGAAAATGGGCCTCACTGCATCATGCAGTGCACTCATTGGGGGTGGCTGGCAGTGCATTCATCTTCTGCCTTTGTGGTCCAGTCTGTTCCAGATGAGGTGCCATAGCTGGGGTGCTGGAGCCTCTGACACGGAAGGACTCAAGCCTATGGAATTATTTGTATTTTAATCCCAGGGGACTGTAGTCCTACCACATCTGGAGGTGCAGTGATGGTGGTGGGGAGTTGGGAACACATCAGATGGCTGAGGGGGACTGGGATGGAGCTTGGGTGAGAGAGCGGTGGGTAGATGGGGAAGGTGTTGCAGGAGGGGGGCTGGTCTGGGGGAAGGGCCGTGTCATTGGGGAGTGGCCCCCACCCCCCAGAAAACATTCCGCCCTCCCAAAGCCCTCTGAACATCTTCCTGGGGGTGGGGGCAGCCACCCCACGCATGTCGGGCCGATGTGTTTTTGTGTGGTGTGCTGGTGTCGCGTGTGACTGGGTGAAGGGCCCTGCTGGGGCATTCCATTCCAGCTCCAATGATGGAGTGCAATGGATTAGCACCGCTGGGGCACTCCACTCCAGTGTGTGTGTGCGAGAGAGAGCGGTGGGTGATTTGGGGAGGGTGCTGCAGGAGGGGGACTGGTCTGGGGGATGGGCTGTGTCATTGGGGAGCAGCCCCCACCCCCTGGAAGTTGTTCTGCCCTCCCAAAGCCCTCTGCACATCTTCCTGGGGGCAGGGGCAGCCACCCCACGCATGTTGGGCCAATGTGTTTTTGTGTGGTGTGCTGTGTGCTGGTGTGGCATGTGACTGGGTGAAGGGCCCTTCTGGGGCATTCCATTCCAGACTCGGAGGATGGAGTGCAATGGATTAGCACCACTGGGGCATTCCACTCCTGTGTGTGTGTGTGTGTGCGAGAGAGAGCGGTGGGTGGATGGGGAGGGTGCTGCAGGAGGGGGGCTGGTCTGAAGGATGGGCCATGTCATTGGGGAGTGGCCCCTGCCCCTGGAAGATGTTCCACCATCCCAAAGCCCTCTGCACATCTTCCTGGCAGTGGGGGCGGCCACCCCATGCATGTCGGGCTGATGTGTTTTTGTGTGGTGTGCTGTGTGCTGGTGTGGTGTGTGACTGGGTGACGGGCCCTGCTTGGGCATTCCATTCTAGACTCCAAGGATGGAGTGCAATGGATTAGCACTGCTGGGGCACTCCACTTCAGTGTGTGTGCGTGAGAGAGGTGAGTGTAAGAGTAAAGACAAGAGATTACACGAGTCCACTCCTTGCCCTTCCTGGATGGAATGGGATCAAAGGAGGCAACTTGTGGGCTTGCAATATATGGGAATAAGTAGTAGCTTTCCTACTACTTTTCCCTGGTGGAGTGCTTGGACTGGGAATATCACCCTGCTGCGGGTGCCATGCTGGCCGTGCAAACTGAGACCACCTGCTGCTCTGAGCTCGTCAATGACACCGCTGACCAAACTGCAGGCCAATGTGATTTGCCTGAGTCTTGTCAGGATGTGCACAGGAGCAGGGGAGTGAAGGTAGCTGGAGAGGATATCCCCTGGGGCTGGGCAAGCACATCATGTCCCCCAGTCAAAGGTCTCACCCTCCAAGAAGGGGAAGGTTAGTCTTGAGAAAGACCAACTCTTCCACTGTCTTTGGGTCCAATTTGGAGCGATGTGGGGTCACAATGTCTCCTGCTACACTGAACACCCGTTCCGAGGATACACTCGTAGGAGGACACGAGATGTATCGCATGGCTACCTTTGCTAGTGAGGGCCACACATGGATCTTCAATGACCAGTAGGCCATGGGTTTGGTCAATACCATGGGGGCTCGTAAAGATATTGCGAAATATAAGTGTTTGCAATATCCCGGTTCTCCGGCTCACATGTAGGTCCTGCATCCTCCTCCACCCATTCCTCCAGCCATGAAAGAGTCATGGTGGACTGGCCCCCAGTTGCAACCCCTGTAGGAGCAGTAGCACTTGCGTCATGCTGCATGGGCCGCTGCACTTGGCAATACTGCCACACCTCATTGACGAGGTTGCCCCTGTAGGTCATGAAGGGAACGATGAGTGCAGTCATCTTCCTTTTAACCCGTGGGTCGAGTAGCACTGCCAGGAAATGTGGCCGACTTTTCAGCAAGATGTCGAAACGTCTTTCCAAATTATCGACCAATGCCACTGACAGCACCCTCACAGACTCACAAAGGTCACAGCGAGAAAGAAATGCCTGTATTCGTTGCTGCAGGATCATGAAAAGTGGTAACACTTGGCACAGACTGGAAAGCTTCGAGATGAGCTCCACCCTGTCAATGTAAAATGGGTCCAGAACCTGCGTCAGCTGCTCCACCACTGTCCAGTCCTCCCCGGACAGTGGTGTTGCCCCAATGCTCCACGACAAGCATAGGGCATGCAGCACCTCCTTCTGCTCCAGGAGTCATTGCAGCATAAAAAAGGTAGAGTTCCACCTTGTCACTACATCCTGAATCAGCCAGTGAAGATGGGAGCTCAACTCCTTCTGCTTCTCTCGCAGCGCCTGGCTGGCTGAAACTGACCGGTGGAAGAAGCCGGCAATCTTCCTGGCAGTTCCAAGGATGTGTTCCATGGCCTTGGTCCCAGAGACGGCATTCTGAACCACCAGATTCAGAATGTGTGCACTGCAGCGAATGTTGGTGTAGCCACCCTGACTCATGGCTGCAACCATATTAGAGGCATTATTGAATACAAAGTAACTGACCTCAAAGCTAGATCCCTCAGCATGGATCCACCTACCCAGCATGGATCTTATCACCCCGAGGATTTGCTTCACTGTGTGCTCACTGTCAAACTCACAGGCATCAAGCAATGCCCAGCGTGGCTTGCCAGAGGTCACCACTCCTCCAGTGCTGCCGCTCCTCGCTGTGCTGGTGACAGCTACTGGTGACATCTGCCACCAGTGTGCGGTCATCAACGCCAGATAGACGTGGACCGCACTCTGGCTAGTCCACAGGTCCATGGTAAAATGTACCATGGCCTCCTACGCATGTGAGAACTCTACAAGGAGCTGGGACTTCACCCTCCTGTACAGAGATGGGACAACCTTCAAGTGGAAGGTTTTGCAGCAAGGGACACTGTACCTTGGCTCTAGCAAATTCAACAGCCACTTGAACCCAACACCCTCAACAAGGTTGAATGGCTGCTCATCCAGGACAATCACTTCCATGATTGTCTTGGTGATGGCCACAGCCCGGGGGTGTCTGGGTGCAAACAGCTGCCTCTTTTCCCAGAGCGCAGTTACAGTCTGCTGGAAGGATGATGACAGGGAAGCACTGGGCTGGGATGAGCAGCTAGCGCTCTTCCTCTGTCTCTTCTGGGGATGGGGGGTGGTTTCGGCGCTGTCATGAGACAGCCCAGAGGTAGTAGTTGTAGTGGGAGTGGAAGAGGGCTCCTCCTCCTCTGAGGAACTATCACCCACAACCTCTACAACTGCCACCTCCCCACGTGGTTGCTTGGAACGTGGCCCCTTGGGATCACAGAGGTGCCCATGGTGATGTTCCATGTGACTCCTAAGGCCAGAGGTGCCCCATTTCATAGGATCAGAGCCACCATGACTGACCTTGTCATAGCAGTGCAAACACACTGCCTTTGAGTTATCTTTCTCCCAGATGTCAAAATGAGACCACACCCAGGATGTGATCTTCTTCGTGTTTGTTCCTGGGACTGCAGGAGCAGCATGACTGGGAGTAGACCTCGCAAAGGCAGGGCTCATTGCAACACTTGCAGAAGGGCCGGTGGCAGCAGGCACAGCATGTGTGGGTGTAGAGGGCGGGGCCAGAGGAGACGCGGGTGCACTATGGTGCATGTCGGCAAGGGGAGAGGGTGGGGTTGCAGGCATGCTAGAGTGTGCGTCAGTGGAGGACGTGGCTGGGGAAGCAGGCAACTGTCAGAGTGTAAGTGCATGCACAGGGGACAGTGGCACACTAGGAGCAGGAGCAGAGGAGGTAGCCAGTGAAAGGTCAACTGCACTAGCAGAGGAAGAAGGAGCCCCCTTCTTCTTACTGCTAGACAGCAACTGGGAGGAAGAAGCACCATCCTCCCATCCCAGCCTCTGCGGTGGCTTCAAGGTACGTCCAGAGACCTTAATCTTGGGTGCACTTGAAGCTGGTGTGCTGGAGGAAGAGACCACAGGTGGCCTTACCTCTGGTGTCCCTGTGCCAGTCAGAGTAAGCTGCCTAAGAGGAAGAGGCTTCTTGCCTCTCCCGGCACTGCCACTCATGGTTGGTTTCTTAGTTCCATGTCGGATGCTCATCTTTAAGCTGTCACTGACTGAGTCACTAAGAAAGAACCACCAGCAACAGGTGTATGTTTTTTTTCTTTGAACTTGTATGGAGGTCTAACAACAACTAGTTATTGGGGGGTTAACTAACTGGGGGCTAACTAACTGGGGGCTAGGGTGTTGGCTACAGCTAGGGTGTAGAACTAGGGTGGGGTAGAGTAGCTGGGGTAGAAGAACTAGGGTATAGAACTAGGGTAGAGTAGGTGGGGTAGTAGAACTAGGGTGGGGTAGAGAAGCTGTGGTAGAACTAGGGTGGGGTAGAGTAGCTGGGGTAGAACTGGGGGGTAGAGTAGGTGGGGTAGTAGAACTAGGGTGGGGTAGAGTAGCTGGGGTAGAACTAGG
>QEPC01003358.1:115026-128479 GCA_003113815.1 Sphenodon punctatus
AGTCTCCAAGCCTGCTGTAAAATGGCTGGCCAAGCACAAGCTCCAGAAGGTCCCACAAAAAGAAATAAAAAACCCAAGATTATTGGCCAGCACCAGCAGCCAATTAAGTGCCCATACCCCTAAAGAAACCTTCAGGATTGGATGACTTTTTTGATTTCAAAAAAGTCAACCAATCCAAGACAGGGTAAAAAAAGGTGCCAAATGTATCCATTTGCACCTCTGGGAGGGGACAGGGAGGGACTCAAGTACTTAAAAACAAACTCCTGCATGACAAAAGCCTCAAGTGCCAACTGCAACTGCCACCTTCAGCAATGTAAAAGATCCAGTAACTGGTACCATTAAAAAGATCCGGTATAGTTTACCAGATTATCGGATTTAAATCCGGTATGCATAATACCGACAGTACCGGTTACCGGTAGAACCGGTACTCCCACCCCTACTACTTATGTTCTAATGTTCTTAACCTGGTCCAGGTTCCCACTGTGCTAACTCACTACTATACAGATTCATAACAAATAGCTGAACAGAAGCACAGTGTCTAATATTTTTAATACGGAAGGGGGGGATGGAACATCTTAGATGAATGCACATGACCAATCTTTTTTTTTTTTTTTTTTTAAATGGTATTTACTTGGTGCAAAAAAGATACTGTTGAAAAGCCTGACCCTAGGTATCTGATTATTTGTTTTGGTCCTGGATTTCCCAAAGACCATTTTTTCCTCTTTCCTGTCTACAGATGCACTTGGATTGGCCATTATGCCTGGACATGCCGTACGGGGCAGCATGTAAGTGCAATAAAATAAATAAATAAATAAAATAAAAGTTCTAGCCTGATTGTGTCCAAACTACATTCTAAAATATTTCCAGTGTTTGTGGACCCATATCAGAGATAGGATGAGAACCATTAAAAAAATAAAATAATATAGGTTGGCTCAATCCATACAACAAATATTATCATGTTGCTTGATTCTAACTGAGTGCCTTTCTGTATATGAAGACATGCTAGCTATTTTTTTTAGGAATTTTTTATGGTATGGAATTCAAATGGTAGAGCTGGGCAAAGTTTGCTAATTCCAAGAGCCACATCCGTTTACCACAATGGGGTCAAAGAGCTTCATGTGGCTCTAGAGTCGCAGTTTACCCATGTCTAGTATAGGTAATATGATATTGGCCTGTTATTGGTGGGATAGTATGGAATCATATGCTGTTAAAACAACAAAATAAAGACTGAAAGAACTTGGACCACTGAGGACATTGGCCTTTGCTTTTGAAGAAGTCAACAGGTACACAGAAGCTTGGAATTTATGCACAGCAACTCCACTCTGGTTACATATTTGGAACTCTTCAGTTTGACTTTAAAGCACAAGAGTGAAAGGACAATTGAAAGAAGGCCATTAGTTTCTGGAAACGAGACACAGTAGGACCTAATAGGCTGGGACTGAGATTTACGTGGTGATCTGATCATCATCCTCTTAAGAATAGACCTGATCTTCTGGGACAAAGGTCAGTGACTGGTTGGTCCTACTATGTTTTATTCAGGTTAAATTAGTTTGTTGTGGTTTTGAAGCCCAGCAGACTCAGGCCTGGACTCATAGATTTATGATGAATCTGGAAGGGCCCCCCGAGGTGGACTGAGGTAAAACAGCAGTGATCTTCCAAACACCAGAGGCATGTTTTGCAGCAGAGAAGTAGAGGCTGTAATAAGGAACTAGAGAAACCAGCTTTGAAAGGAGTTTGGGAAAAGTAAGGAACAAAGCTGTATTATTCCATGCTACAATGATCCTATGCTACAGGCTTAATTAAAAAAATAATAATTCCAGGAAATACAAAGAAGTTAAGAAGCTAGATTAGAGTGTGATGGTAAATTCTAGCCCCACAGAAATTCCGTTATATATACCTTTGCTGCTGAAGCCTCCCAATGAGAGCTGAAATGGGTAGCTCATTTTCTACCCACAGGCAATACCTGCATTTCTGAGAATCACATCTGGTACTCGATGGGCTACCTGATTACTGATCGGGTACTTGGATACCTGAAAAATTGCTAATTTCCAGTATTAATTTTTTGAATTTCTGGTTACCCATCAGTAAATTAGGATAGAAAGCAAAAATAAAATTGGGTTTGAAAACTGAAAAATCGGGACTGTAAGTCAACATTCCAGGACATTGGGTACTCAAATTGGGTTGAAATTGGGTACCGATTTGAGTACTAATAATTCAATGGGTGTATCTGTTTTTGCAGGTACTTGTTTCTGCTCTGTTCCCAGTACCAGTGGCACTAACTGGTCTTAACAGATTCCAGCCAAATGCACTCATAGGGCTTGTACAGGAGTTTAGGGTGGTCCAGCATCATTACAAATCCCTGCAGAGCTGAACCCGCGACTCTTCCTAGTCTTCCTATTCCTGACTACAGAATCTGTCCTTATGGTTGTTCCTGGGGAACATCTTTCCTTCTATTGTCCTCTGGGATTCTTCCAGACATTTCTGCTTTTGAGGAATTAGCTCATAACAAGCTGGGAGTCCCTCAGGCCTCTGACTATCATTCCTCACCACTCCACCTCGATGACAATCTGCTAGTCCCCCTTTGAAAGGATGGTCCTTTTCACTGGGGTCCTTGGCCTATACCCAGGATATCACCTCCCTGGACCACTCTGGCATCTCATTTTCATCAGACCCGGGTCCAGCGATCTTGGTGCTTACCTGGTGTTTTGCAGCTGTGGGGTTTTGGATGAGGGTGAGTCGTCTGAAGCTGAATCCTGACAAGACAGAGGTGATGTTGGTGAGCAAGGATTTAGGGAAACTGGGAGTGGTGGAGTTTCCTATCATTGATGGGGTCTGCCCTCCTTTGGTCACCCAAGTTTGCAGTCTGGGAGTGCTCCTCAATCTGCAGCTCCACCTGGAGGCTCAGGTAGCAGCTGTGGTGGGGAGTGCGTTTCGGCAATTATATCTGGTTTGACGGCTTCAGTCATATATCTCAGACTCTGACCTTGCTTCCATCATCCATGCCTTTATCACCTCAAGATTAGACTATTACAATGCGCTCTATGTGGGGCTGCCCTTGATGCTAGTCTGGAGGCTGCAACTGGTACAGAATGTGATGGCCCGTTTGCTTATGGGAATGGGTCACAGGGAGCACATAACACTGGTGCTCCGAGCACTGCACTGACTGCCAATAGTCTACTGGGCCAAATTCAAGGCGCTGGTGTTGACCTATAAAGCTCTACACAGCCTAGGCCCTATGTACCTGTGGGACCATCTCACTCCCTGTGTTCTTGAACAGCCCCTGTGGTTGTTGGGAGGGGGGGGGCTTCTGGGAGGTCTCTCAGACAAAGTGGGTGGCCATGGATCATAGGGCTTTTTTGGTGGTTGCCCCCAGGCTGGGGAACTCCCTGCCTGAGAGGGTCTGATTGGGCCAGTGCCTTGTCTCCTTCCACCATGGTTGTAAGACCTAGCTGTTCCATCAGGTGTTTGGTGAGGGAGAGGGGTAGGGAGGGGTGGGGTTTTATTTTCCCAGGTGGTCAGGGTCCCTGGCCTGCCTTGGGCATTTTCCTCCTTGAGTCCCTAGCCTTACATTGGGATCATCCCTGTCTCACCAGACTTGGGGCACCCATCCTTCCTGTCCCTGAAAGACATCTGGTGGTTTCTGGTCTTCAGCTCTATCTTCTCTGGGCTCTCTACCCTGATCTGAGTCTCTCTTGGATCTGTCCCCAATTCCTCTCCTAAATCCCCATCTGTGTGGAAGGTGATGTTCTAGGAGTGCTGATCCTGGCATTCCTGCGCTCCCCATTCCTCTGATTCCCTGTGCAGATTCCCTGTGACTGGGCTATTGCAGGACTTGCTTTTTCTCCTTAAAGAACATTGGATCTCCATGGACTCAGTGGTGTTCTCCAGATTAGCTAGCTGACCTGGGGAAATTGATCTGCTGCTGACTTCTGGATAGAACCTCCGTTCACCATGCTGCCACTCTAGTAGTCTCCTCCATGCTGGGCTGTCCTGACTTATTAGTCCAGACCTCTTGTCACTTGGCCCACCCACTTCTAGTCATGTGCCCTGACCAGCTCCACTTGGCTAACTGACCCCCACCTGGATCGATTACACTCCAAGAGGCTACCTAACCCTTTTCTGGACCTTAGGCAGGTGGAAGGACCAAAGTCTCTCAGGTGGGGGTGGGGAGGGGTGTAAGGGCTGCTCAGGTGTGGGTGGCTTGCAGGGTAAGGGCTGGTGGATGAGTTGTTTCAGGATCGGAGCCAACAAATGGGGAGTCAGAGGAACATGGCATTGTTTGGAGGGGACGAGACAGTCGGGGTCAGATCCAAAGGAGAGGTCTAACGAAGAAGTTAGTCAGAGGGTACCAAGAATGAGGAAGCAGGGAGGAGGTACAAGAACCTGGAGGAGGAGGAGGTAGAGCTGCTGTGGAGTGTTGACAGTGGCGGCTGGTGGGTTTGGAGACTGGGTGGGCAGTGGGTGGGTTGAACCTACTGCTGGTGGTGAAGCTGCTGGCAGGCCAGCGGGCCTAGGGGCAGAGCCTGGCTGGTGGGCCCAGGGGCACCGCCAGGCCCAGGGGCGGAGCCGGGGCAATGGTAGGTGGAGTCAGGGCAATGGTAGGTGGAGCCAGGGTAATGGTAGGCCAGTGGCATGGCTTAACCCAGCAGCAAGGAGTTCCCAGGGTTAACATTGGATGGACATTACATTAGTTAATACTGGGAACTCCTTCCTACTGTGTGAAGCTCTGCCACTGGGAGATAGAGAGCCCTCTTACTGGGGTCCTGTCCACTCTCTCTTTCCCACCGGGTCCAAATTAACCATAGTAGGTTAAAAAAATAGATCATGTTGCCATTGTCTACCTTTATTCTGAACCCTCGACTCCTCGATTTTCATAGAATCCTTGGCCACCTGTAGTCTTCTGAAGGTGTAGGCTTTGGAACAAGCCTTCTTTCTGGATTGGAGAACTGGGAGGATTGAGTTAGCTCCCTGACCTGTGACAAGTCGAATCAGAAGAGAATTAAAGGGAAGAGAAGTGAAGGACAGGACAGAGGAGACGTAAGAGGGAAAGGGTTTGGTTTTGGTGCACGAGAAGAGGAAGGGGAAGAAATTGGTTCATTGGGGACAGGGGAAAGGAATCTCCTTGTTGTCTGCAGTCTTCTCTTCTGCCGTGCTCCTACCAACTTTCTCCTCTGTTCACAAGGAGAGTGAGGCGAGGTGTGGAATCATGTCAGATCTCAGACACACTGGATAGAAAAAAGAAGCAAATTCCTTTAGATGTTTGCATTTTGGATACAGAATGACATTTTAAGTTTTGCTTCTTGCTTCTTGGTTGATCTCTCCCCCAAAGAGGAGGTTCAAGACCCTCCCAATCCCCATGCCATCACCTACCATTATTCAGAATCCTCTTCATTTTCATGCTCTCCTTGGTTGCCTGTAATTTTCTAGGGTAGGCTCCCAGTGCCCAAACAAAATAGGACTTAAGTCTTCATTGGCCCTCAAGAATGCCCCACTGAAGTCTGACGTCCTAATGCGTCTTGAAGTGCACTGGTGGTGGGGATAGTGCATTCTGTTGCTGTTGGTGAGGTTCCACAGCTTTGGTTCAGAAGGCCTCCGGACACAGAGGGACTTCAGAAGGCAGTAGGCATCCACAGAACTCTGCTGTAGACTGAGGTCACAATGCATCCATCTGGAGGTGCAGTGATGGGTAGAAAATTGTATTATGTTGCTGTGGAGCTCTGTCACTGTGGAGGTCCCACCGCTGGTGTTTTGGAGGCCTCAGATAAAGTGGGAGCTTCACACTTGTTGGTCTAAAGAACCCCACTGGAGTGTGAGGTCCCACTGTGTCTATAGACACAGGGCTGTTCAGGTTCCATGGCTGGTCTTCTGGATAGGGATGTACGAACAGAACATGGTCCAGATGTTTGGTAGTTTGGTCAAAAATTCGAGTTTGGGTTCGATTGTTCGGTTTGAACAAGTTCGGTTTCGCCGAACGTTCAGCAGAGTTCGCCCCACCCTGCAAGGCTTGGGGAACTCCAGGGACCCCCGGGGGTGCCGTGGGGGCATGGCAAGTTGTCACAGATCCATCAGCAGTCAAAGACACCGGGACAGCTTTGGGCTTGGCACCGTGGCTTGCCCAGGTAGGTAGACATGGCGCTTGGCCCCCGGGGGTGTTCATGGGGGCATGGCAGGCCATCACAGACCCAGAAGCAGCAGCAGAAGACACTGGGAAGGCTTGGGGATTGGCACCCCAGCTTGCCGGGACAGGCAGGCTCAGCGCTTGGCCCCCTGGGGGTGCCTGCAGGGGCATGTCTGGCTGTCACAGACCCAGCAGCAGCATCAGGAGCAAAGGCTGGGAAGGCTTGGGGCTCTGTGACTGGCCTGGCACCTCTACTTGGCCAGGCATTGTAGGCTGCCAGGTATCAGTGGAACAGCAGCAGACATTGGATTGCCCAGTAGCAGAACCCATGGCAGCAGCAGCAGCAACAGCAGACAGACACCTTGATGAAAAGCAACTGCTCCACCAACTTGGCCCATGGTTTCAGAAGGTGTGGCAGGCAAATGTCCCCCACCCTAGAGAACACCCGTTAGCTGGGGACACTGGTTGGTGGCCAGGGCAAGAGACCCTTGGCCACGTTGGACAGGGTTGGCCACACGTCCCTCTGAGAGCTGTGTTGCCTGCCACCATCTTCTGCCCCTCCCTCCCATATGTTCCATTCAACCCATAGACTTGAACTTCATGGATGACCCCATGGACAGCGGCCCCACCAAGAAGATAGAGATGAGCATGGACTGTGTCCGGGTGCAGGATACGGACGTGGGAGACCCCATGCAGGTGAGTAGCAAACCACTTGTCAAATCTTGCCTGGGTGAAGGTCGGAGTGTGTTCTTGACTATTTTTGTACCCTCCTCCCCTTTTCTATTCAAATGGCATGAGTGGGGGAGTGGCAGAGGCCCGGCCAGAGAAGCAGTGATATTGGTGGTAGTAGGAAATAATCATTATCATTTGTTCGAATGAGAACTTTGCCAGCATTGCAGGCAGGCTTGGCTGGCATGGGTGGGGGAGTGGCAGAGGACCGGCCAGGGCTCGGTGGCTTTCACTCGTGCTCGGCCTGGTGTTGCAGGCTGGCAAGCATCGGTGGAGCAGTGGCAGACAAGTTGAAGTCTTCAAGGCCCTCATGGATAACGGAAGATACATCACGTAACCTGGAGGAAGAGCTGGCTGAGTTTTTCCTGCAGTGGATGTATGTTGGTTTTTATCTTCCAAGTTCCTTCTGGTTCCAGTCAACATGGTGAAATTCAACAGGTGCAGTACCTGGTAACCTCGCCTGGATGATTGTGTGCTACCTGGAGAACTTTGAAGGCCAAAGTGGAGAAGGGTTCCATGTGACGGCTCCTCGTCTAAATAAATGAAGCGATTTATTAAGATAAATTTGGTAAATGAAGGTAAATTTGTGGAAAGAAATGGATGAAGTAGGACAAGGAGGATGGCAAAATGGATTGCGAGGAACACAAACTGCTGGTAGAGGGAGACTTCTGAAAACGCCTGCTGACTGAGTTGTGTGTGGGCCTGGGCCAGTGCAAGGAGCTTGTGGGTGAGTGCAAGAGGCTGTGTGTTGTGCTTTGTGCCGGACAGAAGAAGAGCGAGTCAAGAGTAAGTGTGCAAGAGGAAGCAGGTGTGGTGTGGTGTGGTGTCTTCCCCCTGTCTCCCTCTCAGGGGTTTGGGTCCACATTACCCCTTTACCTCCCCATCTCCTGACACAGAGCCACCATACACACTCTCTGCCATGGACCATGGTGGAGGGGGAAGCACGCTAGGATGGCCTTCTCAATGGCCAATGGCCCTGCCCAGTGTGAGCCCTGGGGAACCCACTGCCAGTGCCCACTGAGCACCAGTAGAGCATCACGGTTGCCCTCAGGTGATTGAAAGGGAGTCGGGTTCAGATCACTGAATCCAGAGCGGCACTGGTGGAGACATGGAAGTCATGGCCAGGAACGGTCTCAGGGCTGCACAGAGTGTGAGAGCCAGGATCTCCCATTCCACCCCATTGTAATGTTCAACCAGCCCCCGCCAGCTGGCTCATCTGAACTATGGCTGTGTACAAGATTGAGGAGCACATGGCTGACGTGCACTACCAGCAGCCACAGCAAAGGCAGCAGAATCAGACATTGGATTGCCGGGGTACAGAACCCATGGCACAGACAGTACACTACAGCATAGGCGGCATTGGCAGTTGAACCGTGAGGGTGGGTTCCAGGGCTAGAGTGGCAGCGTCTGGCTGCAGTGGAAGGACAGCCCTCCCAGTCCATGCCCTATATGTACGTATGTATCCTTCTGGAGATGGTTGGAGTGAATTATTGACTATTTTTGTACCCCCCTCCCTTTTCTATTTAAATGGAATTTGTCCCTGAATGCTCGAGTGGGAAATCAATCTCTTTGCCCTCTTTGCCAGCGTTGCAGGCTGGCTTGGATAGCATGTGTTGGGGAGTGGCAGAGGCCATGCCAGAGCAGCAGTTATATTAATAAATAAATAAACCTTTATTATGTTCAGCCACATGGCCATCACATATTTAGCAGTTATATTGATGGTATTGGTAGTAGGAAATAATCAATCATACTCAATCGAGCACTTTGAAGGACGAAGTGGAGGATGGTTCTATGTGAACAGCAGTTGTTGGACATGGGTCAGTCCTGGTCCTAAGAGATGCTAGCCAGGCCCTTTCTGTGGATCGTCCAAGGCTGTCTGGCATGGGTGGAGCAGCGGCAGAGGTCCGGCCAGGGCTCGGTGGCTGGCACCCCTGCACGGCTGGGCGTTGCAGGCTTGCATCCTACTCGCCGGATCTGAACACGCTATTCTGCCAGAGGAAGACCACTGCTGTGGGGAGCCTTGAAGCCTAGGGTGCTGGCATGGGTGGGGAAGCGGCAGAGGCCATGCCAGAGCAGCAGTGATATTGGTGGTACTGGTAGTAGGAAATAATCATTCATACTCAATTGAACGCTTTGAAGGACGAAGTGGAGGACTGTTCTATGTGAATAGCAGTTGTTGGACATGGGCCAGTCCCGGTCCTAAGAGACTGAGTGGGCCCTTCCTGTGGATCACCCCAGGCTGTCTGGCATGGGTGGGGGAGCGGCAGAGGCCCCGCTGAAGAAGGAGAAGGGTCTGCCACTGCAGGGAGTCTTGAAGCGTAGGGCGAGGTCCCTGGTGGAGCTGACCCAAGGTTCCATGTGAACAACACCAGCAGTCAAACTTTTGGAGCAGGATGCTTGCCCACTGATGAAGGTGTGCGGCTGGCCACTGGGGTCGGGAATGTGCTGGTGTCCACTGCCCCTGCCTGCCTGCTTAGCAGCACAGCGCTATAGCATGATTTGAGGTGCCTCGCCATGATAGTTGTGCGAAGGTTGGTGAGCACTTGCCCACGCTTCACCACCTTCTGGCACAAACTGCACTGCACCTCCCAGGGATCGTCCACCTGCACCAACTTAAAATGCTCCCAGACCAAAGATTTTTTGCCCCCTTCTGCCTTCTGGCCCACACCAGGTGACGCACTGCTGGGAGCCGGGGAAGGACATGGGAGCAACACAGCTTGCTGAGGAACAGCCATCACCTCAGCACCGGCAGATACCTCCTCCACAGAACTGCTCTCTGCCTCACTCTCCCCAATCTCAGGCATGTCCCCCCGTGAAGGGGACTACCCCCATTCTGCTGCCACTCTGAGCAGCACTCTCCCCCTGCCCCCTATAGATGCAGCTGGTGCTACTGCAATTGCTGCTGCTCTGCTCCCCTGCTGCCATTGCCCGGGGATTGGGCCCTGCCTCTAGCAGCCGGGGTGAGATCCACCAGCCCTGGACTGCTGGGGGGGGATCGTCTCTACAATGGGGGACAATGTTGGCCCCTGAAGCACCTACCCCTGCAGCCACAGATGAGACAGCCTCAGCCTCCTGCAATGCAGGTGTTGCAGTGCCCTGCATGGCAGTGGAGGATGCTGCCAGGAGGTGATGCCTAACCACCACCTCCCTAGTGCCACTAGTGCTGGCAGCCTCAGAAGCCTGCGCCCCCAAATCAGGCCTGCGAAGCTTGGGGCATGGTGATGGGCTTGGGCTCCTGCTGCATGGTGCCACTCCCCTGGCACGGCCCCTTCCACCTCTGGCACGTGCCCCATTGCCTCCCCTATGGGCAGCAGACTGGCCTCTCCTTCCCTTCTTCATTTGTCCCTCCAAAATTATGTTTTTATATTTTATTTTATTTTTATTTTTTAAAAAACATTTATTCAAATTTTTAATCTAATATTATATATATATATATCTCTACACTAAATCTAACTGCTAATAACTATTCTAAATGCTATGAACTAAATGGATTATCTAATAACTACAAAGGCCTAGTCCTACAAACACTAAAACTAAATCACTAAACGCTATCTCTATCTCTATCACTAAGCTAACTCATCTCTCTCTCTCTCTCTCTCTATCTCTATCTCTCTATCTCTCTATCTATCTATCTATCTATGGATGGGATGGGATGGGATGGGGGGATCACAAACAACACAAGGAGGGGTACAAAACTGAAATGAAACCTAAATAAATCTAATGCTACTCTAAATGAATAAAAAAACAGGGGAAGGGAATCAGGGATGGAATATATATAGAGGAAGAGGGAAAGGATTCAATGGAGGGGGGAGGGAGGAAGGAAGATTGAACACAGGGAGGGGTAAAATAAAAAAATTACTCCTAAATCTATCTAATCTAAAGTAAATAAATGAATCTAGGTAGGTAAATGTGTGGGAATGGGTGAATAGGAGGAGGATGGCAATGGACTGGGGAGGAAACAAACTGCTGAGAGAGGGACACTTCTGAAAACACTGGTGAAAGGATCAGTGGCTAGCTCAGAAGGATTTGGAAGGGGGAGGGCAATGAGTTTTGTTTCCTTGCTGTGCCCGCCTTTCCACAAGCTCCACTGGCTCCATACAGGCTAGCCTTTGGCCAATGACAGCCTTCAAAGCCAGTGGTGTGAGGCAAAGAGAACTTGGGATGGGCCAGGCAGGCTGCCATTCCAAGCCTCTCCACCCCTGGTGCCAGGAAATCTGCTCCTGAGCTGTATCCCCTCCTCCCAGACCTTGTTTACCACATTTTTCCCGCCCAAACTTTTCCGAACTGTTCGGAACTTCAAAAGTTCGGTTCAGGAGTTCAGTTCGGTCCACTGAACATGCCAAGTTCGGTCTGAACTTCGAACATCCGAACTGCATTTGCACATCCATACTTCTGGAGGCCTCCAGACACACTGTGACTTCAGGCTTCAGTGAACCTATAGAACCCCCCTAAAGCCAAATACTGCATCTGGTGGCGCAGTGCTAGGGGGGCCAGTTTCTGTAGAAGCCCCTATGGCTGGGGTCCTGGAGCCCACATGAATAGAAACCTGGATCTCCCCCCACTGACTCTGTCACCCCTGCCACCCTCTCCTACGGAGGTGTCTCCTTTTCCCACCAGCTCCGGGCCGAAGGCTGGAGTGGTGGCGTAGGCCTCCTCCTTGCCTCTTCCTGCCAGTTTCAACCCCTCCCCTCTCCCCCTTTCTCTCCTTCCCCTCCTTTGAGGCTCACTCTGAACTCCCCTATCCACCTCTGTGTTGCTGTTATCTACACACACACCCCGTCTCCCTCCCCTTCTTTCTCTCCAAGTTCGAGTCCTGACTCACCCTATTCCTCTCTGATCACATCCCCACACTCATCCTTGGTGACTTCAATATTCATGTTGATGCACCCTCTCAGCCTTGCATCACCCGCTTCCTCTCCTTAGCCTCCTCCTTTAATCTGCACCTCTGGACTAGCTCCTCCACCCACACAGATGGTCACTCTCTTGATCTCAGGTTCTCTAGGAACTGCTCTATCTCCGATTTCTCCTTAGAGCCTCATCGCATATTTGACCATTTCCTTGCCTCCTTCAACCTCTCCCACTGCTCCCCCTCCTCTTCCCCATTTCCCCATCCCTTCTGCAATCTGCAGGCCATTGTGCTCCAGGACTTCGCCTCCTCCCTCTGCTCTCTTCTCCCCTCAGTCTACTCCTCCTCCTCCCCCGATTCTGCCATCTCCACCTTCAACTCCTCTCTTGCCTCCATCCTTGACTCCCTTGCCCCCCTCTCCTCCTGCCCAGCACGCTCCCGTAACCTTTGCCCTTGGCTCACCCCCACCATTCGCCATCTCTGCTCCTGCACCTGGGCTGCTGAACGCCTCTGGCGCAAATCCCACTACCGCGCTGACTTCCTCCACTTCAAATTCTGCCTCTCATCGCTCAACTCTGCTATCTCCCTCTCTAGACAGCAGTACTATGCCTCACACATTGAGTCCTGCTCCAGGGACCCTCACTGCCTCTTTTCCACCTTTGACTCCCTTCTCAACCCCCCTCCTCCTCCTCTCTAAACTCAGGATTTTGCTCTCTTTTTCACCTCTAAAATTGACAATATCTGCCTGGAAATCGCTTCCAAGTCCTCTCCCCCTACCACTCCCCCCACTCTCCCTCCTCCCCCCACCTCTCTCATGTCCTCCTTCCCTCCTGTCTCCCTTGAGGAAATCTGGTCCCTGCTCTCCTCCTCCAACCCCTCCACTTCCCCCTGGACCCCATTCCTTCCCGCCTCCTGACCTCCATTGCTTCCATGGCTGTCCCTCCCCTCCTGCACATCACCAAACTCTCCCTCTCTACCAGCTCCTTCCCCTCTGCCTTTAAACATGTCACTGTCTCCCCCATCCTCAAAAAGTCCACTCCGGATCACTCTGAACCCTCTAATTACTGTCCTGTCTTGCTCGTCTCTTTTGCTTCCAAATTCCTTGAACGCGTTGTCTACTCCTGTTGTCTCAACCTCCTCTCCACGAACTCCTCCCTTGACCCCCTCCAATCTGGCTTCACCCCCTTCACTCCACTGAAACCACTCTGGCTAAGATCACCAACAATCTCCTTGTGGCTAAATCCAACCACCTTTACTCTATTCTTGTCCTCCTTGATCTCTCTGCTGCCTTCGACACTGTTGACCACTCGCTCCTGCTTGAATCAATTCAGTCCCTGGGATTCTGGGACTCAGTCCTTGACTGGTTCTCCTCCTACCTTTCTGACTTCTCCTTCAATGTATCTCTTCCTAACTCCTCCCACTCCTCCTCCTTACCCCTCTCAGTTTGGGTTCCCCAAGGCTCTGTCCTTGGCTCTCTCCTCTTCTCTATCTACACCCAATTCCTAGGTAAACTCATTGCCTTCCATGGTTTCCAATACCACCGATACGCTGACAACACTCAACTATCTCTCCACTCCTTCCCTCTCCCCCTCTGTTCAGGCTCATCTCACCAACTGTCTCTCTGATATCTCTGCCTGGATGTCTCAACGCCAACTCAAACTGAACATGGCGAAAACTGAACTCCTTATCTTCCCTCCCAATCCTTCCTCTCCCTCTTCCCTGTCAATTGCCATTGACGGGGTCTCCATCCTCCCTGTCCC
>QEPC01003358.1:136992-154641 GCA_003113815.1 Sphenodon punctatus
GGAGGGCTGTGGCCAATACCTAGAAGCTGCCAGTCTAGCCCCAGGACCCACCATCATTGGTCTGGGGCCATCATTCCTCGCACGGAGATGATGTCATTCCACCGCATCAAGAAACAGTCACTCCAGTCCCAGGACCCACCATCAGGGTTCTGGGGCCAGGTTACTGGCACGGAGGGCTGTGGCCAATACCTAGAAGCTGCTACTCTAGCCCCAGGACCCGCCATCATTCCTCGAACGGAGGCGATGTCTTTCCACCGCATCAAGGAACAGCTACTCCAGCCCCAGGACCCACCGTCAGGGTTTTGGGGCCACGTTACGGGAAGGGAGGACTGTGGACAATACCTAGAAGCTGCCACTCTAGCCCCAGGACCCACCGTGCTGGGTCTGGGGCCATCATTCCTTCCATGGAAACGATGTCATTCTGCCACATCAAGAAACAGACACTCCAGCCCCAGGATCTGCTGCCAGGATTCTGGGGCCAAGTTACAGGCAGGGAGGGCTGTGGCAAATACCTAGAAGCTGCCACTCTAGCCCCCGGACCCACCATCATGGGTCTGGGACCATCATTCCTTGCACTGAGGTGATGTCTTTCCACCTCATCAAGAAACAGCCACTCCAGCCCCAGGACCCACCGCCAGGGTTCTGGGGCCAAGTTACAGGAAGGGAGGGCTGTGGCCAATATCTAGGAGCTGCCACTCTAGCCCCAGGACCAGTGAGGTCTCCCATATCCTTTCCAGCACAGTGGATCACAATTTCCGATGGAGTTGGAACATGATGTCTCCTCTGAATCCTATATATCATTGGAATGATCTCATGCCATTTTATTCCTCCTCTTCCAAACCACCAGATGTCATAATGCCTGTTGTCTGTGGAAAAAATAAGCCCTCTTCGCAGACAAACTGCTCCAAATGGCGAATGTAGGAATCGCCTCTGATCCAGATAACTTCTGCCATACTTTGGATCAGGATGTAAACACAATGACAGTGCAATCCGCAAGAGTAGCATAGACAAGAGAGATAGACACAGGGGTCTGTCCTCTAACTCCAAGGTACTGTAGAGAAATGGTACAGAATTTCAGGTGTTACAGTACTAATTCAGTATGCCCTTTGGCCCCTTATCCCCCTACAATGCTGTGCGCAAGGAGAGCCCTGTGGTGCAAAAAGGGGGAAGGACAGAAGGAAGTGGTACTCCCTGGCCACTCTCATATGAAATGACATAAATGTGTTCAAAACGTAAGTAACCCCAGGACCACAGAAAACTAGCCGCAGCGTGCCGTGCCGAGTAGAGCAGAATGGCACATTGCTATTGCACTGTGTATGATAAACACACAGCACAAAAGCAGCAGCATAGAGTTTCACTTCTCCCACAGACCCCCAACCATGCTACACAGTTCTGTTGCAGTGTAAAAGGCAACAACTTGCTACAACCAGGCAGATCGGTAGACTAGCCATTAGTGAAGTGAACCAACATGTGGCATGGCCTTCTTGTAGAAAAGCCTGCCACAACATCCCACCAAACTGCAAAAGGCGGGACCATTTTAAAATGCAAGGAACATTCCAGCAAAGGTTGCATTGGAAATCCTTCCTTCCAGTCAAGCTCCTAGGTCCCTCCACCCGAAAAACAAAAAGCAGGCAGTTTAGGTGGAAAACAGCAAAGACAGGGACATTTAACCAAGAGTAGCCAGTGGGGCCCCCCCAAAATGGCCACAGCCTTTGTGCATGCTTGAGAGAGGAGGGGGGAAACCAGCAGTGCACATGCAAACACATTTAAACATTTGACCTGTTGCGAGCCTGCATTGCCACCAAACCAGGCCCATCAAGACCCACATCCCCAGTACCTACACTGTATCCCTGGCAGCCAAATGTCTGTCCAAGCAAACAGGCCTTCTTCTAAAGTTTGGCCAGTTTCAGGGCTGCATTGTCACCAAACCAGGCCCACTGAGACCCGCATCCCCAATACCTACACTGTATCCCCTGGGAGTCAAATGCCCATCCAAGCAAACAGAACTTTTTAAAAAAGGTTTGGCCAGCTGCAGACCTGTGTTGCCACCAAACCCAGACTCAAAAGATCAGCCTAGACATGCAGCAAGATGAGGTCAGGGGGTATCTTTTGCACATGGCCCAGGCCCGGGGCTGGATAAACCAAATTTAAACAATGCATTTTTGTTTCTCAACAAAACCCAAGGCAAGATGCTCAAAATCACAGTCACAAATAGAGAGGCCAGAAACTACGTTCCAGCAGCAGGAAGTAGCACTAAAACATCTAAGGGACCATTTTACAATAGAGTAGTCATGACCAGTAGACCCACAAATTGACAAAATGGCTTCTCTACTCATGGTTGGGAGGGGAGAAGGAAAGCAGCAATGTAAAGACAGAGCAAGCAAAGCAAACCATCTTAAGGCAACAATATTATGTGCAGTCCTTAGCACACCATAAAAGCAGCAGCAAGGATTTCTATTTGCCCCGCAAAACATGCTACAGAGCTCTGTTGAAATGTAAGGCAGCTGAGCTGCTGGAACAAAAGAGGGAGCATTCATGCAAGGACTAGCCGTTATTAGAAAAGCCTCCACAACAACGCACCAAACTGAAAAGGGCGGGGCCATTTTAAAATGCAAGGAACATTCCAGCAAAGATTGGATTGGAAACCCTTCCTTCCATCCAAGCCTCTAGGTCCCCCACCGGGAAAACAGAAAGCAGACAATTTACATGTAAAATAGCCAAGAAAGGGACCAATTTTAACAAAAAATAGCCATGGCCAATGGGGCCCCAGAAAATGTCCACAGCCTTTGCACGTGCTTGTGGGAGGAGGGGGGAAACCAGCAGTGCACCAGCAAACACACAACAAACAAAAGCAAGCTACTGAAACCATATCTTAAGCCATCCATATTATTCTCAGCACACCACAAAAGCAGCAGCGAGGAGTTCCACTTAACTAAACTGCCTAACTGAGTCAGACCAATGGTCCATCTTAGGCCAGTATTGTCACAACCTGACACGGCAGCCGAGGTTTCAAATTTGGGTCCAAATCCAGCTCTTCCAGGGTCTCTGGCAGAGGCCATCCTGTCGTGCTACCTGAGACCCCTCCAAGTCCCCAGCAGAGGCCTCCCTCCAGGCGTGCTCAGGTATCCTGAAGTGGAGATGCCGGCGATTGAACCTGAGACCTTATGCATGCAAAGCACATGCTCTTACCACTTGAGCTATGGCCTCCAAAACATGGTTCACTTCACATTTCTGTTCCACCCCCTCCCACATTGTCTCCCAGTGCACCCTGATCCCCCCAGTCGGACTCCCTGAGTCCCCCCCACCCCCATTCCCCAATGTCTCCAAGTCTGCTCCCCTCCCCCAGCCCCATTCCTCAGCCAGACTCCCTGAGTCCCCCCACTTCCTCCCAACCCCATTCCCCAGTGTCTCCCAGTCCACCCCCTCTCCCAGCCCCATTCCCCAGCCAGACTCCCTGAGTCCCCACACTTCTCTCACCCCATTCCCCAGTGTCTCCCAGTCCACTCCCCTCCCCCAGACACATTCCCCACACAGAATCCTCGAGTAGCCCCACTCCCCCACAGCCCCATTCCTCAGTGGCGTGTCCCCCCCGCCCTTCCAAGCAATTTACTCACCACCATGTCCACTTCAAGTAAGGCAGCAGGAGTAGTAGTCCCCCCTTGGGACCAAACCTGGACCACCAAGGACTCAGGAGGCAACCAAGTCTCAGCAGCAGAGAGAGTTGAGACACAGCCAGTCAGGACTCTCTCTCTCTCTCTCCCCAAAATGGCCTCAGCTCAGCAGTGCATGAAAATAGCCCTTGTGCTCACTGACTGAGCATGCATGCCAGTCCAGTCCCTGAGTGCCACCTGCCTCTCCACTCCCCACCTTGCTTTTGTGGTGCAGCTGCACATTTCACCTGGGCACCTACAATTGGTGCCCAGGTACCATTTAAAAAGTGAACCCATAAGGCTCTATTAATGCTTTCCCCCTAGTGGATAGAATGGGGAACTTCAGTTTCTCATTAAACTCTAGGGATGTGTGAACTGGACGGAGTTCGGATGTTCGGCCATTCAGACTAAAAACTTAGTTTGGGTTCGTGGGTTTGGTCCCACAGACTTCAGACCCCCCCAAATGTTTGGAAAGTTTGGCACCATGGCAGAGGCTTGGGGTGCCCCAGGGACCCCAAGGGGTGCCTGTGGTGGCATGGCAGGCCATCAGAGACCCAGAAACAACAGCAGAGACCAGGAAGGCTTGGTGCTTGGCACCCCAGGTTGTCCAGGGAGGCAGGATTGGTGCTTGGCCCCTGTGGGTGCCTGTGGTGCCAGGGATGGCCACCTGAGATCATGGCAGAAGCAGCAGCATCAGAGACCAGGAAGTCTTGGCTCTTGGCACCCTGGGTTGCCTGGGCAGGCAGGCAGGCTTGGCGCTTTGCCCCTGGGGGTGCCCATGGTGCCAGGGCTGGCCGTCTGATATCCAGTGGCAGAAGCAGCAGCAGAGGCCATGAAGACTTGGGACTTGGTGGCTGGCACCCATAGTTGGCTGGGCATTGCAGGCTGGCAGGCATCAGTGGGTCTCAGATGGTCAGGCATGCCCCAATGGGAATCGGGCGGGCACCCCTGGGAGCCAAGCGCAGAGCCTAAGTTCTTCTGAAGAAGGGGAAGCATTTAAGAGTCCTTTTCTTTACCCTCCAAAGAGGCTGGATATGCAACAGCAATTGGAACTGTGTACCCCAAGCCTAGTTCCTATACAGGTTCTTTCTCCTGGGAGCTCCCAGAATGGTAGTCCTCTGGTTTAGAACTGAAAAAGCTGAAATGCAGAGAGGTCAAAGTACTTCCAAACCAGGAATTAGAACTGGGGTCTCTTCACTCCTGTCCTGTCCTACAAATGAGCAGTGCTGCTGCCCACCCAAAGGCTGTTGAAAGCAGATGTTCTTCTGGGCTTCCCGTCTCTTTCTGTAGGCCATGACAACATGCAAAAAACAGCTTTGGGCACCAGCAGGCACTACTGTAACCCCTGCCATGATGGTGACTAGAACAGGAGAACCCAGCATAGAGAGAGCAGACCTGGAGGCCTGCCAGACTGCAATGCCC
This sequence comes from Sphenodon punctatus, assembly GCA_003113815.1. NCBI lineage: Eukaryota > Metazoa > Chordata > Lepidosauria > Sphenodontia > Sphenodontidae > Sphenodon > Sphenodon punctatus. The sequence continues at coordinate 142,065 of QEPC01003358.1, forward strand.
CGCCCCTATGGGTGCCAGCCACCAAGCCCTGGCTGGGCCTCTGTTGCTGTTCCACCAATGCCTGGAAGCCTGCAATGCCTGGCTAAGTAGTGCCTGCTGGTGCCCAAAGCGGGGTTGCACGTGTTGTCATGGCCTGCAGGTAGAGACCCGGTGGCGGCAGCAGCAGCAGAGGCTGGGAAGACTTGGGGCTTGGTGGCTGGCACCCATAGGGGTGGGGCATTGCAGGCTGGTATTGGTGGAGCAGCGGCAGAGGCCCGGCCCGGGCTTGGTGGCTGGCATCCCTACTTGGCTGGCCATTGCAGGCTGGCAGGCCTCCAGTTCTGCTCGCTCTATGATGGGTTCTCAATTTCTAGTCGCCATCATGGCAGGCAGTGGCTGGCTTCCCACGTGAATCAAGGCAGTGGCTGACTGGCCACGTGAATCACCACCAGGCAAGGCTACTTGACCAATTTGCAGAAGAGTTGGTTGAGATCTGGTGAGTAGGATGCCAGCCTGCAATACCCAGCCCCATATAGATGCCAGCCACCACCAAGCCTGGGCCGGGCCTCTGCTGCGGCTTCACCAATGCCTGGCAGCCTTCAATGACTATTTATTTAGAAGGGTACCATCCTCAAGGGGAAGTGGTCTTAGTAACAGAGCAGGTAAAAGAAGTTGTGTCACAAAATATTTAGCATGAGGCCACTTCCCTGGGTGCTTTGGCACATGGGAAGTGGTCATGCACAGTGCTGGGTAATACTGGTTCTGATCCTTCAGGATTATGTCCAGTTAAGATGGATCCTTTGCCTGCACCTCCTCTCTCTCCATCAATATTGGGGATAGAGGAATTTGATCTCTCCTCAAACCAATTGGGTTTTGCAACCACAGATAAAGTGGAGGAATGATGGGCAGGCCCCCTAAGAAAGTCTTTTATCTCTATAGTTTCTTGTAACATTTCAGGTTGGAAAACCAAATGAATGGATAATTATTTGGGTTGTTTCATTAGATCCTTTGACATTATTTTGCCCCAAGAAACATGGCATGCAGGGCAATTGGAATTGGATGGGTATGTGTCCTTTGTTGTGGACGTTACCCCATCTGAAGTGAAGGGTAGGCCTAGTGAGGGTTTGGGCTGGCATTTAATATTTTAAACAGACACACTGGCAGGCCTCCAGTTCTGCTCACTCTATGCTGGATTCTCCAGTTCTAGTCACCATCATGGCCGGGCATTGCAGGCTGCCAGGTATCGGCAGAACAGTGACAGAGACCCAGCCAGAGCTTGGTATCTGGCACCCCTACTTGGCCGGGCATTGCAGGCTGCCAGGCATTGGTGGAGCAGCAGCAGAGGCCCAATCAGAGCTTGGCATCTGGCACCCCTACTTGGCCGGGTGTTGCAGGCTGGCTGGCATCAGTGGGGCATTTTCAGACAGTGAAGTGGAACAACAGCCCCTCCATGCCTGTAACATATGCCCCAGAACCCTGACGGTGGGTCCTGGGGCTGGAGTGACCGGTTCTTTCTTGATGCAGTGGAATGACAGCTCCCTGTGAGTGGAATGACAACTTCAGAACCCTGATGGTGGGTCCTGGGACTAGAGTGGAAGCTTCTGGATGAAGTGGAATGACAGCCATCCCTGCCTGTAATGTAGGCACCAGAACCCTGATGGTGGGTCTTGGGGCTGGAGTGGCTGGCTGTTTGTTGATGCAGTGGAATTATGGCTCCCCATGAGTGGAATGATGCCCCCAGAACCCTGATGGTGGGTCCTGAGACTAGAGTGGCTGGCTGTTTCTTGATGTGGTGGAATGATGGCTCCCCGTGAGCATAGAAATGGCCCCAGAATCCTGATGGTGGGTCCTGGGACTAGAGTGGCAGCTTCTGGATGAAGTGGATGGGCAGCCTTCCCTGCCTGGAACATAGGCCGCAGAATCCTGATGGTGGGTCCAGGGGCTGGAGTGGCTGGCTGTTTTTGATGTGGTGGAATGATGGCTCCCCATGAGTGGAATGATGGGCCCAGAACCCTGACAATGGATCCTGGGGCTGGAGTGGCTGGCTGTTTCTTGATGCGGTGGAATGACGGCTCCTGTTGAGTGGAATGACGGCCCCAGAATTCTGATGGTGAGTCCTGGAACTAGAGTGGCAGCTTCTGGATGAAGTGGATGGACAGCCCTCCCTTCCTGGAATGTAGGCCCCAGAACCCTGATGGTGGGTTCTGGGACTGGAGTGGCTGGCTGTTTCTTGATGCAGTGGAATGCCGGCTCTCTGTGAGTGGAATGATGGCCCCAGAACCCTGATGGTGGGTCCTGGGACTAGAGTGGCAGCTTCCAGATGAAGTGGATGGACAGCACTCCCTGCCTGGAATGTAGGCCCCAGAAACCTGTTGGTGGGTCCTGGGGCTGGAGTGTCTGGCTGTTTGTTGATGCAGCGGAATGATGACTCCCCATGAGAGGAATGATGTCCCCAGAACCCTGATGTTGGGTCCTGGGCTGGAGTGGCTGGCACACCTACTTCACTGGGCATTGCAGGCTGCCATGCATTGGCGGTGCAGTGGCAGAGGCCCGGCCAGTGCTTGATGGCTGGCACCCCTATTCGGCCAGGCATTACAGGCTGGCTGGCATCAGTGGAGCAGCAGGAGAGGCCCAGACAGGGTTTGGTGGCTGGCACCCCTACTTGGCCAGGCATTGCAGACTGGAAGGCCTCCAGTTCTGCTTGCTCTGCTGGATTCTCCTTTTCTAGTCACCATCATGGCTGGGCTTTGCAGACTGCCAGGCATTGGCAGAGCAGCAGCAGAGGCCCAGTCAGGGCTTAGTGAGTGGTACCCCTACTTGGCTGGGCATTGCAGGCTGGCAGGCATTGGTGGAGCAGCAGCAGAGGCCCAGCCATGGCTTGGTGGCTGGCACCCCTACTTGGCTGGGCACTGCAGGTTGGCAGGCCTCCAGCTCTGCTTGCTCACTCTATGCTAGGTTCTCCTGTTCTAGTCACAATCATGTCTGGGCGTTGCAGGCTGCCAGGCATCGGCGGAGCAGCAGGAGAGGCCCAGCCAGGGCTTGGTGGCTGGCACCCCTACTTGGCTGGGCATTTCAGGCTGGCAGGCATTGGTGGAGCAGCGGTAGAGGCCTGGCCAGGGCTTGGTGGCTGGCACCCCTACTTGGCCAGGTGTTGCAGGCTGGCTGGCATTGGTGGAGCAGCAGCAGAGGCCTGGCCAAGGCTTGGTGGCTGGCACCCCTGCTCAGCCAGGCATTGCAGGCTGTCTGGCATGGGTGGAGCAGCGGCAAAGGCCTGGCCAGGGTTCGGTGGCTGGCAATCCTACATTGAAGGCTGGTGTCATACTTGACTGAGCTCAAGAAATTCTACTGAAAATTGGGCAAGCTTTGCCCAGTGGTGAATCTCATGGACACCCAGCCCCTGCCTGCTGGCACACTCATCTCAGCTATGCCCATCTACAAAAGGGAGGAGCAAATGGCTGAAGTGCAGTACCACCACCACCAGCAGACATTGGATTGCCAGGGCACAGTAACTGCAGCTGGCACCCCTGCTTGATCAGTCATTGCAGGCTGGCTGGTATCGGTGGAGCAGCGGCAGAGGCCTGGCCAGGGCTCGGTGGCTGGCACCCCTACTTGGCCGGGCATTGCAGGCTATCTGGCATCGGTGGAGCAGGTATAGACAATGAAGTGGAATGACAGCCCTCCCTGCCTGTAAAGTTGGCCCCAGAACCCTGACAGTGGGTCCTGGGGCTGGGATGGCTAGCTGTCTCTTGATGAGGTGGAATGATGGCTCCCTGTGAGCAGAATGAAGGCCCCAGAACCCTGATGGTGGGGCCTGGGTCTGGAGTGGCTACTTCTTGATGCCGGGTATAACACCTAAATCTAACTAATCTAATCTAAATAAATGAAACTGTGGAGGTAAATGGGTGAAATAGGAGGAGGATGGCAATGGATTGGTAGGAACACAAACTGCTGGGAAAGAGAGAGTTCTGAAAATGCCTTCTGACTGGATCACAGGATATCTCAGAACGAACTGAAGGGGGGAGGGCAATTACTTTTGTTACGTTACTTGCATTGACAGAGCAGTGGCAGAGGCCCAGCAGGGCTTGGTGGATGGCACTCCTACTTGGATGGGCATTGCAGGCTGGCAGGCATCAGGGGAGCAGTAGCAGAGACCTGGCCAGGGCTTGGTGGCTGGCACCCCTACTCGGCCGGGTGTTTCAGGCTTGCATTCTACTCACTGGATATGAACAAGCTATTCTGCCAATTGGTCAAGCCTTGCATGGTGGTGAAACACATAGCCACCCAGTAGGAGACATTGGATTTCTGGAGCACAGTACCCATGGCACAGCAGAGGAAGCACTGGCAGCAGCAGCAGATGACATTGGATTGCTGGGGCACAGAACCCATGGCAAAGACAGCAGAGGCAGCATTGGCAGCAGTGGCAGACACTGGATTGCCAAGGCACAGAACCCATGGCACAGACAGAAGAGGCAGCATTGGCAGCAGCAGCAGACATTGGATTGCCCAGGCACAGAACCTGTGGTACAGACAGTAGTGGCAGCAGCAGCAGACACTGGATTGCCCACTAGCAGAACCCATGGTACAGACAGCAGAGGCAGAATTGTCAGCAGCGGCAGACATTGGATTGCTGGGGCACAGAACCCATGGCAAAGACAGCAGAGGCAGCATTGGCAGCAGCGGCAGACATTAGTTTGCCTGGACACAGAGCCCATGGCACAGACAGCAGAGACAGCATTGGCAGCAGCAGCAGACATTGGATTGCCCAGTAGCAGAACCCATGGCACAGACAGCAGAGGCAGCATTGTCAGCAGCGGAAGACATTGGATTGCCGGGGCACAGAACCCATGGCAAAGACAGCAGAGGCAGCACTGGCAGACATTGGATTGCCCGGGCACAGAGCCCGTGGCACAGTCGGCAGAGGCAGCATTGGCAGCAGCAGCAGACAGTGGATTTCCCAGGCACAGTACCCATGGCACAGCAGAGGTGGCATCAGCAGCAGCAGCAGCAGCAGCATAGATTGGATGGTCAGGGCACAAAGTCTGTGGCACTGCGCAGAGGCAGCATCATCATCATCAGCAGACATTGGATTGCCCGGACACAGAACATGGCATAGACAGTAGAGGCAGCATTGGCAGCAGCAGCAGAAATTGGATTGCCCGGGCACAGAATCCATGGCACAGACAGCAGAGGCAGCATTGGCAGCAGCGGCAGAGATTGGATTGCCCAGGCACAGAACCCATGGCACAGACAACAAAGACAGAATTGGCAGCAGCAGGTATTGGATTGCCAGGACACAGTACCCATGGCAAAGCAGAGGTAGCAGCAGCAGCAGCATAGATTGGATGGCCAGGGCACAGAGCCTGTGGCACTGCAGAGGCGGTATCATCAGCAGCAGCAGACATTGGATTGCCAGGGCACAGAACCCATGGAACAGCATCAGATGGCAGCAGGATTGCATGGGCACATTTGGATTTGCCTTGGCAGAGCACCCATGGACCAGCAGACAGCAGCAGTGGGATTACCAGGTCAGTGGGGCACATCACCCAGGGTTGCCAGTGGAGGCAGACAGGCACCTTGGCATGAGAGGCAGGCAGACTGGGGCAGGGCTTCAGATTTGCCCACAGGGTGGACATACACGCAGCGTGGCATGAGCAGAAGGCAGACTGAGGCAGGGTTTGATCTTGGCAACCTGGACAGGCAGGCAGACAGGCAGCATGGCATGAGCAGAAGGCAGGCTGAGGCAGGGTTTGATCTTGGCAATCTGGGCGGGTGGGCAGACAGGCAGCGTGGTATGAGCATTGGAAGGCTGGCTGAGGCAGGCTTTGATCTTGGCAACCTGGGCGGGCGGGCAGACAGGCAGCGTGGCATGAGCATCGGAAGGCTGGCTGAGGCAGGCTTTGATCTGGCAACCTGGGCGGGCAGACAGGCAGCATAGCATGAGAGGCAGTAGGGAAGCCAGGCTGGGACCTTGGCAGGCCACTCAGATAGGCTGGTGAAGACTGTGCAGCGCATGTGAGAGAGAGCCAGTCAGATAGGTGGGCTGAGATTGTCTAACCAGAGGCTGGCTGGCAGGCTTACAGCTTTCCAATGCCACCCTGCATCATGAGGTCAATCAGATAGGCTGGCCAAGGCCGTCTAGTCAGAGAGAGAGAGAGGCAGGGCAGGTGCCGGGCATTGGGAGGGAGGGACAGTACCTCAGCAGCAGCAGCCCAGATTNTTCCCCCAGTCCCATTTCCCAGCCAGACTCCCTGAGTCCCCCCACTTCCTCCCAACCCCATTCCCCAGTGTCTCCCAGTCCACCCCCTCTCCCAGCCCCATTCCCCAGCCAGACTCCCTGAGTCCCCACACTTCTCTCACCCCATTCCCCAGTGTCTCCCAGTCCACTCCCCTCCCCCAGACACATTCCCCACACAGAATCCTCGAGTAGCCCCACTCCCCCACAGCCCCATTCCTCAGTGGCGTGTCCCCCCCGCCCTTCCAAGCAATTTACTCACCACCATGTCCACTTCAAGTAAGGCAGCAGGAGTAGTAGTCCCCCCTTGGGACCAAACCTGGACCACCAAGGACTCAGGAGGCAACCAAGTCTCAGCAGCAGAGAGAGTTGAGACACAGCCAGTCAGGACTCTCTCTCTCTCTCTCCCCAAAATGGCCTCAGCTCAGCAGTGCATGAAAATAGCCCTTGTGCTCACTGACTGAGCATGCATGCCAGTCCAGTCCCTGAGTGCCACCTGCCTCTCCACTCCCCACCTTGCTTTTGTGGTGCAGCTGCACATTTCACCTGGGCACCTACAATTGGTGCCCAGGTACCATTTAAAAAGTGAACCCATAAGGCTCTATTAATGCTTTCCCCCTAGTGGATAGAATGGGGAACTTCAGTTTCTCATTAAACTCTAGGGATGTGTGAACTGGACGGAGTTCGGATGTTCGGCCATTCAGACTAAAAACTTAGTTTGGGTTCGTGGGTTTGGTCCCACAGACTTCAGACCCCCCCAAATGTTTGGAAAGTTTGGCACCATGGCAGAGGCTTGGGGTGCCCCAGGGACCCCAAGGGGTGCCTGTGGTGGCATGGCAGGCCATCAGAGACCCAGAAACAACAGCAGAGACCAGGAAGGCTTGGTGCTTGGCACCCCAGGTTGTCCAGGGAGGCAGGATTGGTGCTTGGCCCCTGTGGGTGCCTGTGGTGCCAGGGATGGCCACCTGAGATCATGGCAGAAGCAGCAGCATCAGAGACCAGGAAGTCTTGGCTCTTGGCACCCTGGGTTGCCTGGGCAGGCAGGCAGGCTTGGCGCTTTGCCCCTGGGGGTGCCCATGGTGCCAGGGCTGGCCGTCTGATATCCAGTGGCAGAAGCAGCAGCAGAGGCCATGAAGACTTGGGACTTGGTGGCTGGCACCCATAGTTGGCTGGGCATTGCAGGCTGGCAGGCATCAGTGGGTCTCAGATGGTCAGGCATGCCCCAATGGGAATCGGGCGGGCACCCCTGGGAGCCAAGCGCAGAGCCTAAGTTCTTCTGAAGAAGGGGAAGCATTTAAGAGTCCTTTTCTTTACCCTCCAAAGAGGCTGGATATGCAACAGCAATTGGAACTGTGTACCCCAAGCCTAGTTCCTATACAGGTTCTTTCTCCTGGGAGCTCCCAGAATGGTAGTCCTCTGGTTTAGAACTGAAAAAGCTGAAATGCAGAGAGGTCAAAGTACTTCCAAACCAGGAATTAGAACTGGGGTCTCTTCACTCCTGTCCTGTCCTACAAATGAGCAGTGCTGCTGCCCACCCAAAGGCTGTTGAAAGCAGATGTTCTTCTGGGCTTCCCGTCTCTTTCTGTAGGCCATGACAACATGCAAAAAACAGCTTTGGGCACCAGCAGGCACTACTGTAACCCCTGCCATGATGGTGACTAGAACAGGAGAACCCAGCATAGAGAGAGCAGACCTGGAGGCCTGCCAGACTGCAATGCCCCGCCCCTATGGGTGCCAGCCACCAAGCCCTGGCTGGGCCTCTGTTGCTGTTCCACCAATGCCTGGAAGCCTGCAATGCCTGGCTAAGTAGTGCCTGCTGGTGCCCAAAGCGGGGTTGCACGTGTTGTCATGGCCTGCAGGTAGAGACCCGGTGGCGGCAGCAGCAGCAGAGGCTGGGAAGTCTTGGGGCTTGGTGGCTGGCACCCATAGGGGTGGGGCATTGCAGGCTGGTATTGGTGGAGCAGCGGCAGAGGCCCGGCCCGGGCTTGGTGGCTGGCATCCCTACTTGGCTGGCCATTGCAGGCTGGCAGGCCTCCAGTTCTGCTCGCTCTATGATGGGTTCTCAATTTCTAGTCGCCATCATGGCAGGCAGTGGCTGGCTTCCCACGTGAATCAAGGCAGTGGCTGACTGGCCACGTGAATCACCACCAGGCAAGGCTACTTGACCAATTTGCAGAAGAGTTGGTTGAGATCTGGTGAGTAGGATGCCAGCCTGCAATACCCAGCCCCATATAGATGCCAGCCACCACCAAGCCTGGGCCGGGCCTCTGCTGCGGCTTCACCAATGCCTGGCAGCCTTCAATGACTATTTATTTAGAAGGGTACCATCCTCAAGGGGAAGTGGTCTTAGTAACAGAGCAGGTAAAAGAAGTTGTGTCACAAAATATTTAGCATGAGGCCACTTCCCTGGGTGCTTTGGCACATGGGAAGTGGTCTTGCACATTGCTTTGTAATACTGTTTCTGATTCTTCATTATTATGTCCAGTTAAGATGGATCCTTTGCCTGCACCTCCTCTCTCTCCATCAATATTGGGGATAGAGGAATTTGATCTCTCCTCAAACCAATTGGGTTTTGCAACCACAGATAAAGTGGAGGAATGATGGGCAGGCCCCCTAAGAAAGTCTTTTATCTCTATAGTTTCTTGTAACATTTCAGGTTGGAAAACCAAATGAATGGATAATTATTTGGGTTGTTTCATTAGATCCTTTGACATTATTTTGCCCCAAGAAACATGGCATGCAGGGCAATTGGAATTGGATGGGTATGTGTCCTTTGTTGTGGACGTTACCCCATCTGAAGTGAAGGGTAGGCCTAGTGAGGGTTTGGGCTGGCATTTAATATTTTAAACAGACACACTGGCAGGCCTCCAGTTCTGCTCACTCTATGCTGGATTCTCCAGTTCTAGTCACCATCATGGCCGGGCATTGCAGGCTGCCAGGTATCGGCAGAACAGTGACAGAGACCCAGCCAGAGCTTGGTATCTGGCACCCCTACTTGGCCGGGCATTGCAGGCTGCCAGGCATTGGTGGAGCAGCAGCAGAGGCCCAATCAGAGCTTGGCATCTGGCACCCCTACTTGGCCGGGTGTTGCAGGCTGGCTGGCATCAGTGGGGCATTTTCAGACAGTGAAGTGGAACAACAGCCCCTCCATGCCTGTAACATATGCCCCAGAACCCTGACGGTGGGTCCTGGGGCTGGAGTGACCGGTTCTTTCTTGATGCAGTGGAATGACAGCTCCCTGTGAGTGGAATGACAACTTCAGAACCCTGATGGTGGGTCCTGGGACTAGAGTGGAAGCTTCTGGATGAAGTGGAATGACAGCCATCCCTGCCTGTAATGTAGGCACCAGAACCCTGATGGTGGGTCTTGGGGCTGGAGTGGCTGGCTGTTTGTTGATGCAGTGGAATTATGGCTCCCCATGAGTGGAATGATGCCCCCAGAACCCTGATGGTGGGTCCTGAGACTAGAGTGGCTGGCTGTTTCTTGATGTGGTGGAATGATGGCTCCCCGTGAGCATAGAAATGGCCCCAGAATCCTGATGGTGGGTCCTGGGACTAGAGTGGCAGCTTCTGGATGAAGTGGATGGGCAGCCTTCCCTGCCTGGAACATAGGCCGCAGAATCCTGATGGTGGGTCCAGGGGCTGGAGTGGCTGGCTGTTTTTGATGTGGTGGAATGATGGCTCCCCATGAGTGGAATGATGGGCCCAGAACCCTGACAATGGATCCTGGGGCTGGAGTGGCTGGCTGTTTCTTGATGCGGTGGAATGACGGCTCCTGTTGAGTGGAATGACGGCCCCAGAATTCTGATGGTGAGTCCTGGAACTAGAGTGGCAGCTTCTGGATGAAGTGGATGGACAGCCCTCCCTTCCTGGAATGTAGGCCCCAGAACCCTGATGGTGGGTTCTGGGACTGGAGTGGCTGGCTGTTTCTTGATGCAGTGGAATGCCGGCTCTCTGTGAGTGGAATGATGGCCCCAGAACCCTGATGGTGGGTCCTGGGACTAGAGTGGCAGCTTCCAGATGAAGTGGATGGACAGCACTCCCTGCCTGGAATGTAGGCCCCAGAAACCTGTTGGTGGGTCCTGGGGCTGGAGTGTCTGGCTGTTTGTTGATGCAGCGGAATGATGACTCCCCATGAGAGGAATGATGTCCCCAGAACCCTGATGTTGGGTCCTGGGCTGGAGTGGCTGGCACACCTACTTCACTGGGCATTGCAGGCTGCCATGCATTGGCGGTGCAGTGGCAGAGGCCCGGCCAGTGCTTGATGGCTGGCACCCCTATTCGGCCAGGCATTACAGGCTGGCTGGCATCAGTGGAGCAGCAGGAGAGGCCCAGACAGGGTTTGGTGGCTGGCACCCCTACTTGGCCAGGCATTGCAGACTGGAAGGCCTCCAGTTCTGCTTGCTCTGCTGGATTCTCCTTTTCTAGTCACCATCATGGCTGGGCTTTGCAGACTGCCAGGCATTGGCAGAGCAGCAGCAGAGGCCCAGTCAGGGCTTAGTGAGTGGTACCCCTACTTGGCTGGGCATTGCAGGCTGGCAGGCATTGGTGGAGCAGCAGCAGAGGCCCAGCCATGGCTTGGTGGCTGGCACCCCTACTTGGCTGGGCACTGCAGGTTGGCAGGCCTCCAGCTCTGCTTGCTCACTCTATGCTAGGTTCTCCTGTTCTAGTCACAATCATGTCTGGGCGTTGCAGGCTGCCAGGCATCGGCGGAGCAGCAGGAGAGGCCCAGCCAGGGCTTGGTGGCTGGCACCCCTACTTGGCTGGGCATTTCAGGCTGGCAGGCATTGGTGGAGCAGCGGTAGAGGCCTGGCCAGGGCTTGGTGGCTGGCACCCCTACTTGGCCAGGTGTTGCAGGCTGGCTGGCATTGGTGGAGCAGCAGCAGAGGCCTGGCCAAGGCTTGGTGGCTGGCACCCCTGCTCAGCCAGGCATTGCAGGCTGTCTGGCATGGGTGGAGCAGCGGCAAAGGCCTGGCCAGGGTTCGGTGGCTGGCAATCCTACATTGAAGGCTGGTGTCATACTTGACTGAGCTCAAGAAATTCTACTGAAAATTGGGCAAGCTTTGCCCAGTGGTGAATCTCATGGACACCCAGCCCCTGCCTGCTGGCACACTCATCTCAGCTATGCCCATCTACAAAAGGGAGGAGCAAATGGCTGAAGTGCAGTACCACCACCACCAGCAGACATTGGATTGCCAGGGCACAGTAACTGCAGCTGGCACCCCTGCTTGATCAGTCATTGCAGGCTGGCTGGTATCGGTGGAGCAGCGGCAGAGGCCTGGCCAGGGCTCGGTGGCTGGCACCCCTACTTGGCCGGGCATTGCAGGCTATCTGGCATCGGTGGAGCAGGTATAGACAATGAAGTGGAATGACAGCCCTCCCTGCCTGTAAAGTTGGCCCCAGAACCCTGACAGTGGGTCCTGGGGCTGGGATGGCTAGCTGTCTCTTGATGAGGTGGAATGATGGCTCCCTGTGAGCAGAATGAAGGCCCCAGAACCCTGATGGTGGGGCCTGGGTCTGGAGTGGCTACTTCTTGATGCCGGGTATAACACCTAAATCTAACTAATCTAATCTAAATAAATGAAACTGTGGAGGTAAATGGGTGAAATAGGAGGAGGATGGCAATGGATTGGTAGGAACACAAACTGCTGGGAAAGAGAGAGTTCTGAAAATGCCTTCTGACTGGATCACAGGATATCTCAGAACGAACTGAAGGGGGGAGGGCAATTACTTTTGTTACGTTACTTGCATTGACAGAGCAGTGGCAGAGGCCCAGCAGGGCTTGGTGGATGGCACTCCTACTTGGATGGGCATTGCAGGCTGGCAGGCATCAGGGGAGCAGTAGCAGAGACCTGGCCAGGGCTTGGTGGCTGGCACCCCTACTCGGCCGGGTGTTTCAGGCTTGCATTCTACTCACTGGATATGAACAAGCTATTCTGCCAATTGGTCAAGCCTTGCATGGTGGTGAAACACATAGCCACCCAGTAGGAGACATTGGATTTCTGGAGCACAGTACCCATGGCACAGCAGAGGAAGCACTGGCAGCAGCAGCAGATGACATTGGATTGCTGGGGCACAGAACCCATGGCAAAGACAGCAGAGGCAGCATTGGCAGCAGTGGCAGACACTGGATTGCCAAGGCACAGAACCCATGGCACAGACAGAAGAGGCAGCATTGGCAGCAGCAGCAGACATTGGATTGCCCAGGCACAGAACCTGTGGTACAGACAGTAGTGGCAGCAGCAGCAGACACTGGATTGCCCACTAGCAGAACCCATGGTACAGACAGCAGAGGCAGAATTGTCAGCAGCGGCAGACATTGGATTGCTGGGGCACAGAACCCATGGCAAAGACAGCAGAGGCAGCA
>QEPC01003358.1:162201-204837 GCA_003113815.1 Sphenodon punctatus
GGGGGGGTGATTTTAATCCCCCGCCCATTTATCTATTTATTTATTGTTTTCTAGCCCTGTTTTATTGATGTATTTTATATTTATATTTTAAGTGAATTTTAATTGTTTTTATTGCTGTTGTTAGCCGCCCCGAGCTGCATTGCAGGAGGGGGCGGGATATAAATCTGTAAAATAAATAAATATAAATAAATAAATAAATATTGTCCATTGGCTACATGAATTACTTAGACTGCTTTTATATGAGCGGGTCATAGTCACGCGACCCGCTTGTGTGATTTTTCAAAATCCCGTGAGGTGGGATTAGATATGACAATGGAGGCGGTTGTGTGTTGTTTGCCGACCGTGAACTAAATACCTCACATATCAAGGTGTTTAGTTCGCGGTCAGCAAGCAACGTGCGAGATCGCGTCTATCATCACGTCTAATCTCGCCTTGTGGGATTTTGAAAAATCACGCGAGCAGGTCATGCAACTGCAACCCGCTCGCATAAAAGCAGTCTTAATGTAGAGGTCATGGAAGGGGGTAGAGAGTGGGGATGCTATTAAGGTGCGGTTGTTTCCCTGCATCTCAGGGAGGGGCATTGCTGGTACATGATGGTCTGGGGGCAAAGCTTTGGAAGGAAGGCCAAGGGGACAAGGCTGTTCTCTCTCTCATTTTTACACTGGAATTGTTCCAACATGTTAGTGGCTAACTTAATTGTGCATTGGCACCACTTGAAATAAAAAGCCCTGCCTGTTTCCAATACTCTTGGTTGTCACTTTCTACAAAGTTGCATTTTAACTTCTCTGAGGTATGAGTGCTGTGTGGAAAAGTAGGACACCCATGTTTTGGGATTCCATTTAGGATCCCAGCTTTTAAGTGTCAGCAGAGGCCACTGGGGGATGGGTGAGGGGGACCAATCCATGCATAATTTCTTTGATGGCAGCAGATGAATGTGTTGTGCGGAAGCAGCTAAAGGAAATGGAAGGGAGGGAATAGGTTTGACACAAAAGGAAAACTATTCTTAAACTTCTGTTTCCTACAACTACTGTTACATAAACACCACATCAAATGTGTCTATGGAGACTTGGATGGCAGGGAGGTTTCTCTGCTCTCATCTGCAGTTCCCCACCAGATACTTAGGTATATTGTTTAATTCATACTCTTCAAAATAAAGATGCAAATGGGAAAAGATTAGATCTCCCCTCCCCATCCCCCTAGGAATTACTGATGCTTTTATATCAAACCATCCCAAGAAATCATGGACAAGTTTAGACTCCTGTCTTTGTGGATAAAATGAGAGTAATCCTGCTCCCACTGTCAATGACTGCAATCAGTGCAGGATCAAGTCCTATTTCTTTTGCAGAAGAGGGAAATGAGTGCTGTCCTATAGTACAGTAAAACACTACCTAACAATGGGTGATTTCAGAAGTGATGTGGTGAATGTCTACCACAGTCAACCTCAGGCAAACGTGGGGGGTGGTGAAAGTGCCATGCATGTCTGTTTGCTCACATCCAGATGTTCACCACAGTCAAACGCGGCCCAGGGTAAAGCTAACCACGCTTCATGAGGTCAGGGCGGGAGGAGGTCCAGAAGTGTGGTGAATGGTCACCACGGCAGGGGTGAATGAAAAGTAACTTCTGAACGGAAACCCACAGCGGCAGTGGAAGGCATTGACCCCAGCTGTGGTGCAATCTGGGGCTCGAACCGCGGTCCACGTCTCCACTGCATGTCTGTTGTGTTCCCCCGGCCCATGTTCTCTCTGATTGCTCCCGGGCGGTGGGCACGATCCTGTCACTTCTGTTGGGGTTGCATGTGTCACCACAGCCTGTGGTGCATCCGTTCACACCGGGGTGTGAATTGGAACGCGTCACTTCTGAAATCATCCAATACTCAAATAATACAGTACTAGAAAATGCTTTCCTTTGTGTTAGCTGAAATGCTACTGATTCTGGGGAGGGTCTCCCCTTGTCCCTTACTCATTGGGATAGGTGCTGATTTTCTGAGTCATTGCATGGTTTATACAGCTTACTCAGTTCATTTTGTTGCTTTACTGCCCACTGATTTTTGAAAGACGCAAAGAGCAGATAAGTGGCCAAATCCCAGGAATATTCATTGGGAGTTGGGCACCTATCTTCCTTCAGCCTTGTTCTGAATTCCAGCTTTGGGTGCTATGTCTGTTCCAACTCAATTGCTAATAGTGACACACAAACAAAAATGTTGCATGTGTGTAATTTTTGCCCACATAGTAGAATGCCTAATACATGGCAGTGGACTTATGTAGAAAAGCTTAGGAATATTCGATGAATGAACCAGTGGGCCACTGGAAAGTTGATCACAAACATTGGATTTGAAGGCATCCACAAACCATTTTCTAATGTACTTAAATATTAATTATTCTATTGAAAAGGATATAGTCATCTCCTTAATACAGGACAAATGCTTAGCAAACCCATTCAACTGGGGTTCCATGGCAGAGCACAAAATCCAGTTACACCAGGGTACAAGTAGTGTAAGAAGTGACAAGATTAGGCACATATCTGCCATTACAGGGAAATACATCATAAAAACCCTGGATCAGTTTCACTCCTGGTGTCCACGGAGTTTTACTAGGGCTGTTTTTGGCCCACTGAGGCTAGTTTAAAAAGGCAGGCCCTGTATCTTAGTTGGAAAGGTGAGGATAAATCCCCATAACTCTCACCTTGATCAGCTTAACACTCAACTTTCTTTGTGAGTCCTTTATTTTTCTCTCTTACTTCAGATCAGCTAATGCCAGCAAATGCCTATTGAACCTAAAACCTTACAGTGCTGTAGTATGCGGGTTCCTAGGTGCTCTGCAATTCCCCGAGCATGGAAGCGAAGCACAGATCACACTCAGCTGCCAGTGCCTACCTATGCAGAGCCTCTCTCTTCTGCCTGTGGCGCCTCAGCACTCTTAATTCCTGCTAAAGCTAAGGGAGTGTTGAAGGTGCTTGTCACCTCACTGGATCAGGGTCTTAATTAACCTTGGGAAATATGCATTTTGCTTTTGCATGGGAGTAGTAATCAAGGGTTTGCAATAATGATATTAATGATACTTCATCCTTATGGATGCCTCTGTCCCCATAGGTCTGAAAGCATTTTACCAAGGTGAGAAATACGTATACTCCTCCTGCATTTCCTCTCTGCAGTACAATCAAGAGTAATGTCTATGCTTAGTGGATGTTTACAGTTTGTCCCTCAAGGAAAGGAAAATGTTCTATCCACTCTCTCTTAAACCTCCTCACAGCACACTTTGCTCCCACTTTCTATGCAATTAGGAAATGACATTCATCTGACAAAGTAAACTCATTAAATCCTTTCAAAATAAGCCACAGGCATTGTTTAAACCTAGTGTCAACACAAACTGATAAGAAATTTGCAGAATGGTTAAAATTTAGCCAGGAAGTGTGTGTTAATGGAACGGGAGCACTAAATGTTTCCCCCCCCCCCCTCTTTCTTTCTGCATTTTGAGGCATCGAACTATCTTTTAGTGCAAGTTCTGCCTCACAGCCAGATCTGGCCCCTTTTTCACCCTAGCTCTTTCATCTCCCTTTGTT
The DNA here is from genome assembly GCA_003113815.1 of Sphenodon punctatus. NCBI lineage: Eukaryota > Metazoa > Chordata > Lepidosauria > Sphenodontia > Sphenodontidae > Sphenodon > Sphenodon punctatus. The sequence continues at coordinate 165,760 of QEPC01003358.1, forward strand.
CCGTGTCTATGCTGAGACTGAGATTTTCCCACCTCTCTCAGTCTTACTGTGGCTCTGAAAGATGATTGCCTTCTGGTGAAGCCCTTTCCCCTTCTTCTGTACCCAAGCTCCATGTTCAATGAACATCAAAAAGCCTTATCATACCCTGATGGTTTAAATCTTTAAACAGAGAGTAACAGCCTGAGTACATCCAGACCCCTCACATCCTATAGTCTTGTCACTATGTGTTCCTGCAACAATTACCAGGAGAGAGAGGCTGCAGAGTGAATCAAGTAGGGTGTGTTGTCTCCCTGGACTCCATGCTGATGCTCTGATCAGGACTTCAGCAAAATTCTGTTTGAAATGAGAATAGACTAATTTTCATCAGACTCTTCTCAGAGGAGTCCCATGTGGGCCAGCATGCCAAGGGTCATCATTAGAAAACTGCCTTCAAAAGAGCTGAGGTTTCTTGTGGCAAAGCTCTCTCCCTTTGTTAAATTTATAAACATTTATGTAAAAATGTATACATTAATTGTTCCGCTTCATGTCAGCCTGCAATGTAATACCCGGGAAATGTACTTGGGGAAACAGGCTCATAAAAATAGCCCAAGTAAGGACAAAAATGGCCTCGTTTTTGACTGAAAATTCAGAAGAATTCCATGATCAAAGGATGCTCTAACTCCCAGCTGTTCAAAGGGACTTATATTAAAAAAAAAAAAATCAGATGTGACCAAGAATAGAAAAGAACTCATTAAGAGCTTAACTAGAGGATGACAGGTGAAGCCATCAGTTGCTTAAACACTATAATGTTTTTCTAAGCAGTTACTCATTTGTTTCCCTGGAATCAATTTATACTTTCTAGAAATCATTACAGGATCAAGCAAAGTTTGTCTGCAATGGAAAATAAACACGCGGGTGAGCCACCAGGCTGTGGAGTAATTAAGACATCACTCCTTCCCCCCAGTTGCATATTTGTAAGCATATAAGAGAAGCTATTGAATTTGTTTTACATGTCCCAGTCATCAATTTCCTTCTCAAGTTTTTTCAGTTCTTAAAAGGCAAAAGAAGGGTATTGGAAAGTCTTTAAGAAAAAAGACAAATCTCAGAAAGTTTAACCATAAGCCTTCAGATGTAAGGAAAAGGTTAGTTTTCTGTGTCTTTTGAGACTCATAAGCATTGCAATGAGCTCTAGATGGTTATGACTCTCTCTTCATTTTTATAGGTATTGTTTAGCTGCTACAGTGTTTGTAAAATACAAAAAAAAATCTTTATAATTCTCTTAAGCAGCTTAAATCCCTTTTCACTTTCCCCAGGCAAAACCTGATTCTCTTGCATGTTTGGGGGCTCTGACCTTCATGATACTTATCTCCCAACAGTAGTAGCCAGTTTCTTATTCTTTAAGTGCTAGAGGAGTCATGAAAAATTCAGACACTGGGTTTCCTTGAGACCAATCTGGTGGCTTTGTCTTTGTGCTAACTGCTGCTTTCTATTCATCATTCAAAAGGTACATACTGTTGTCAGCCCCTGAACTGCTACTTGGTGTTAAACATGAATATTTGTAGCTTAGCAAGGGACTAAATTTAAAAAAATTAATATTTGACAACCTCTGAGAGGCATTACTGGCATGAAACTATGCATATGAAAGATTATATTTGTGAAAAATAAAAAACTTTTGACTTCACTGAGGTAATTCAAAACACCCCGCCAGATTTGCTTTTGAAATAGCTCTGATTACTGGTCGGGTTTCTGGATACATAGATTATGACTGCAGTATGGAAAATACCACATTGGAGTTGTTTTCTCTGTATACTGCAGGGAAAATACATTCCATGCATGTGCCGCTAATCATATCTGACCAGAAAGCAGAGAGACTTGATACTTGGCTTATTCCAGTTACACATCAGAGATACATCCAGTGGCAAAATTGCCTTTTTCCACATTTCTTAATTAGAATTGGAATCAGCTTAGAACTAATAGAATCTCTTATTAGTAACAAAAAGAATTGCTTGCTCTCTAGTTCAAGTGGCATATCTGCATAACTTATAGCCTTAAGAGCTTATAGAGTCACTCACACTCCTGGCAGAATGCCTTTTACTCTCCCATATTAATGAGTTGTTCTAAATTTAGTCTACTGTGACAAACTAATATTAATACAGTATTTTATGGCCCAGAGCATTGTTAATGCATAGGAATGAAACACGGAATCAAAGGAAGGGGGGAGGAAGTGAGATTACTTTGTATGATTGTCAAGATAGAAGATAATCCAAGTATGTAGATATTAAGACTTAAATATAATACACTGCTTATGGATTTATATTATGTGAAACATTTTCTATTATTTTAAATCCTTGCAGTATTAGTTTCCTATTTTCAGGGGTTTAGAACTTGGTCATAAAAATTCGCTCTGGGCTGAAACTTGGCATAGAGGGTCTTAACCTGGGAGCAGTTTTTTAAAGTAATTTTCCAAACAAATCTGTGGTGTTGTGCAAAAAAAAAAGGAGGGGTACAAATGTCAATAAAAGGCTACAATTTTGCAATGTATATAACTAAGAAAAATAGCTCTGGATACAAAACAGTATGTGGCAAGTTTTTTCACAAACCTGCCTGATGTGGTGGCGTCCAAATATTTTGCATTCACATTGGAAAGGGGCTCCTTCTTCCAAGCTCTGGTCCTTGGCTCAATGGCCCTTTTTACAGGAGATGCCCCCATGCAATGCACACATGGCTTCCTATGTGTGCATGTGTGTGTGAGTCCTATGTAAATACCGTGATTGGTGTGCAGGGGTGTGTGAATGCTCCCACGTAACATCCATCTCCACCTATCCCTCATGGACGGTGCAACTGGTGAAAACAGCGGTTGCTCTGTGCATGGGGGATAAGTGGAAATGGGTGTGTGCCTGTGTAACCACCAACCTTGTGCTGCCCCCGCACCGTGGCACACACCCATCCCCCCGCACTGCGACCCTTTGAAAAGGACCAATGAATTTGATGGGAGTTTTATTACTGACTTCCCAGTGAGCAGGATAAGACCCTATGCACGGTGACTCCTTTGCCCAAAGTTGTTTTTTTAAAATTATTATTATTATTATTATTTTATTATATATTATTATATTATTATTAATAAATCTTTATTTTTATATAGTGCCTCCCTGCCATGGCACTCGAAGCACTTCACATATAACAAATTAACACAACTTTTAATCCTCACAACAACCCTGTGAGGTAGGTTAGACTGAGAAAATACTGTGACTGGCCCAAGGTCACCCAGTGAGTTTTTACTTAAAGCAAGGCTTGAATCGGGGTCCCCTCTACCTCCTGATACAAGTACTGTGCACTTAGCCATTACACCACACATTACATTTACAAGGCATAGTGTTCTTCTAAACATGTTTTATACAGAAATGTCTTTAAATGTTGATTAGGTCAAGAAACACTTAACCAGTTGAAAATAGATACATATATATTTTCAGTTTGGCAAAGACAAGACTGAAAGGGGATATGGTAGAAGCTCACAAAATCATGAATGGTGCAGAGCAAGTAAATAGGGAACAGTTATTTACCCTTTCTCAAAACAATAGAAGTAGAGGACATCCTATGAAATTAAGTGGCATGTGGTGCAAAACGTTTTCATTCAGCATTAAACTATTCAAATTCATTGCCAGAAACTGTTATGAAGGCCAATGGAATAACTGGGTTCAACAGGATTAGATATGTTTTAGAGGACAGATCCATGAATAGCTATTACTCCAGCTGGTCAGGAGAGGAGACATCTGACTATCAGAGACTGGGGGTATTTTCATACATGACAGTGCTGAGCACTGCCACACTTTGGGCAGAATCTGGCCCTGCCACCGACCAACATGCCAGCAACTGTGGCTGGGGAGGGGGTCCTGCCCCCCCCACTGCTCACCGTGGCCTGACCCCCGATGGGTGGGTGCAGCAGCCTATGAGGCCACCCCGCCTACCCAGAAAAGCTCCAGTGGCCAGAGTTAAAGTAGAGTGGGCCATCATACATGACAGCCCACTCTACCCCAGTCTGGGGTTGGCTTCCCTTGTCCGTGGCAGGGCTAACTCCACGCTGTGTGTTGGCTGGGAGCCCAGTGCACAACCCAGAGTTAATCCTGCCACGGTCCAGGACTTATTTGTTCTCGTCTGTGGTAAACATCTGGCAGGCAGGAATAAACATGACACCACCATGGGTGGCAATGCCTGGGTAAAGTATGGTCACCCGTGGTAGCATCACATTTGAAAACACCCTGGAAGCAGATTTCAGGAAATGGAACTACCCCATTATGACCCATTCTGCACTTTCTTAAAGGAACCAAAACTACCATTGTTGGAGATAGGATGCTGGGCTAGATAGACCATTTGTCTGACCCTGTATGGGGTTTATATAATTCAGTGGAAGAAAGGTAATGCATATGCAAATTAAAATTTAGAAAGTCATTTGATAGACAGGAGAAGCTCTTTTCTAATGTTCTAAGAGTATCTAATGTGTCAGGTATATCCACTTCCTGTTGGAATGCTCCTCTGTGCTGCTAGTTGCATTGGTAATTTGTGAAGTCCCACTGGAATCAACACATAGCAGACATTTAAGTGCAGGACCAGCAGTGAAAGAGTTCATACCCCTGCTGCCCACATGCACATTCATGAAATGGGTAAGATCACAAAACACCACTAGTTTCTTGCTTGGATAAACACATGAAAGATTTTTTTCTGTAAAAACAAAAGTATCTCTGCCCCATTAAAAATAAAAGCCAAAAGTTATAGTATGGGTGTTTTCAGATGTTACAGGGCCGCTTGGCCCCGTACCGAAAACAACCAAATCATCCCCTGCCAGGATGACCCCGTCACTCTTTATCAGACATGCCGTGGGATCCCGGAGGGGAATCTGGGAGGGGGCGGGGCTGCATGGCGCAACGTGCGGACGCACGGCCCCGCCCCCTCCACACTCCCCGCTGCCTGCCCTCTGGGGAGACGGGTGGGAGGCGGGGCCAATGAGGCCGCAGCGTCTGGCTGAAATCGCCATGGCTCGGGATCCTGCCGGTGATCCCGGGCCGTGGCGCCCGACCAGACGTGATTTTTTTTTTGTCCCTTCCAGGGATCACTTTCACCACACTTCCCGGGAAATTCCCCACGGCTAGCCCGGGAAGCGTGGTTGAAAATGACCCCGTGTGGGTATTGACCGTGGCGAACATCTGATGGCTGCCAAACAGACGTTCGAGGCACAGTGACCACAGGTGGGTATTCACCATGGTTCACTGTGATCTCGTAATGTCTGAAAATACCCTATGTTGAAACCATGGGTGTTAACTGACCTGACGAGATGTAATTAACCCTACCTGGGAGTGGAGGGCTTCCCTCAGTTGGGTGCACTCTGACTGCGGGAACACATGTTCCTATGGCCTGCCCCGGCGGGGAGAAGGGGAGTGACCTGTGGCCGCACAGCCATGCCCCTGCACTGCTGCCAACTGTTTCCCCTCCCTTGGCGATAATGGGCAAAATTTGCACTCACTGTTGTGTGTGTGTGGGTGGGTCTTCTGCTTGGTGAGTGACTCTCTTCTGTGTATTGAAGACCTCAGTCACATCTAAGTTTCTAATCATATGGGGAGTTCATAAGCAAAAGCACAGCATAAGGCAGGAGAATAGTGGATCTACAAGAGGCAAGATTAGCAAGTGGTGGTGCTGCTACAAGGGTGCAGTAATAATAATAGCACAGTAGTTCAGAAGCCTTAATTGAAACCCACAGCATAGAATTTGGCAATTTGGCTGTTTAGGCTTACCGGCACTGGGGAAATAATTTTTCCTCCTTTCAAGACTATGAGCTATACAGCCATAGCTCGTTTACCACACTCCAGAAGCAACCACACTCCTTTAACCACCATCTCAGCAATGCTGTTCTCTTGGGAACGTACTATTTATTCTAGCTACAGCCACCAGGTTCAGTAAAGCCCCAAAGAGTAACCACTACTATCCGGTATCTGGCCAGATACCATGGTATCCGGCTGGATGTCGCATGGTATTTGGATTAGTATCTGGCAGCTATCCAGTTAACTAGATTGCCATTTAGTAAATTACTGTTTACTGCATCATCACTTAATGCATTCCTGCTTATCACATTACTATTTAATTACTGTTTTATTTTTTTATTTTTATTTTTATACTCCCTCTCTCTGGACTGGCTTGGTTATGCGGCAATTTGGTAAATGATAATTGGTAAAAAGTAATGTTTTGTATTCTGGCTTGGCAGTTACCAGATGGCTACCAAATAACCTCCCAGTTATCCAGGGCAATGAATATTATTGCAAGCCACCCTGAGCCCTTGTGGGAAGGATGGTGTATACATCTGAAAAATAAATAAAATAAATATTAACTGCCAATATTTTTTTTTCTTGATCCATTTTAGCTCTGCTTTTAAGTTAGTAATGGGACCCTTAAGCAACGTGCTAATTAGAGCAACACACTTCTCCATTTTGTTACTAAATCATGCAACATATCAAAACAATTGAAAGCAGATTAATAGTTTGTAACATCTGAAAAAGAAATTCTTAAAGAAAATACATTTGCTGTCTCTGAGTGATGGCACATGCCATTTCATAACCCAGCAACTGGTCCTTCAAGCCTTCTTTGCTTGAAAGGCACTTTTAGGGTGTGTTCAAATGTCTCATCCTCCATGGCAGCACCTCAGGGTTGCCAGGGGTTACCATGCAGTAGCAATTCCTGTCATGTCTGAGCAGGTCTGTTGCATGGTAACTCTTAGCTGATCTGCAGCAGAGTGACTCTGGATGCTAACTGTGACCAGGAACCTGTGTTCACAGTGTTTTTGGAGGAAAACACAATAAACACAGGTCCCTGGCTATGTATAAAAGTATCATGGGTTGCTTTGGGGTCATTACATGGTAGATTCATTCCAGTGTCATAAAAGTTGCTACCATGTGGCAACCCAAGGCAACCCTGAGGTGCTGCCATGGGAGCTCCTATGATGTCTGAATGCACCCTTATTTCCATAGAATACCTACATGCAAACAGCTTATGGTATCAAACACTAAGTATTGGAGCTAAATCCCTTTGAGTTCAATTTATAAGTGAGCTGCTATTCCTCTAGCATGAAAACCCAACAGAGGAAACACATGCTAGAGGGCATTAAGGAGAGACATAGAATCATAAAATTGTAGGGTTAGAAGGGAACTCAAGGGCCATCTAGTCAAACCCTCTGGCCAAAGGCAGAACTGCAAAGCGAAATTGTGTGTCCACTTTGTACTGGAATGAGAAGGTTTCACTGTGGTTATCCACACAACACAATGGAATGGGTTTGAAGACTATGGGTAAAAACAAACATGACAGTAATCTGCTCTGGCCCACGGGTCACTGTCACGTTTGTTATCGGGCTGCCAGATGTTCATCTGGACTGACCCTGGGCATGTTGGTGGCTAGCCTGGGCTCTCACCTCAGCAAATGGCCAAAGTCACAGTCTGGGCTAGCGCCAACCTGATCAGAACAAAGTGAGCCAGAGCATGCTTGCACGTCTGTTGCCACTGGCCCAGATCAGGTTGGCATGGCTGCCCGTCATGGTGGGGGCAGTGTGCAGGCAGACCAGGCGACTGCACATTTGTGCATCTCTTCACCCCCGTGTCTCAGCTGAGTGAATGTTTGTTCTACAGCCTGACCTGGACCGTGTCTGTGGTGGCTTCCTATCCTGACCCGAGCGTGGGCATGGCCACTTCTGTTTTTACCCTATGTCTGTGTTGGCGTTTGGCCAGTGGAGATGGTGGGAATGTAACATGGCAACAACCTAATCCGCAAATTTTTTTTTTGCAGGCTTAAACCTCTAAAAATCACTACAGAATGCTGGCTCCCTGAGCAAGATGGTCACAAGTAGGACTGGTTTGAACCAACCATTCCATTTTTGCAGAACAGTTCTGCATAAATGGAGCAACTGGCAAAATTTCAATTGGAATTCCAATTGAATAAAGCTTTTGAGCGGAATTCTGATAAAACTGTTTTGTGTATATGCAAAATGGCCACTGCCATACAACAAAATGGTGACTGAAAAATAGCTAAACTTTTCTCGATAATTTCAGCTGGAAATTGGAATGTAATTTTGTCCATTCTGATTTTCAATCAAAATGATTGAAACGTCCACAGAAATGGAACATAGGTAGAATTTCTGCTTAACCCCTAGTCACAAGTAAATATAGAGAATGAGGAGGCCCTTCTGTCCAATTCTCTCAGAGCAAGTGCCTTTCCATATGAGTTTGCTCCAGTTTTTGGATTTTGTCTGAATTGCTATATGCCACCAAGTTACATAGTTCTGAGATGCCATTATGTGAGCTTGTGTAAATGCACCATTCTGTGTATACATTACAGCAGGGGTTTATGCTGTAGGACATTATTTCTTAAAAGTCATGTTATAAAAGAACAAAGGTGAATTCACTGAATGATATCTTTATTTCATTTATCTATGTAACAGAACCCCAAAATATACACACACATTTCCAGATTTGGGAGGGTAGTTATTATTATTATTTATTTATTAATTGAATAGACACAGTCCCTGCCCTAGGGCTTACAATCTGAGAGATGGGGGTGGGGGGGAGACGAAGGAAGGGGAACAGAGGGAGAGACAAGGAGTGCATGTGCTTGGCTTGGTTACATCGAGAATGATAGCTGGCTGGTCCATGTAGTGAGGATATGAGTACACAGACCTTAGGTAACAGATTGTACTGGAAGGAGGGTATCAGCAGGAGTTAGGTGAGGGGAGCGAGGAGTCGGGGAGGTCAGAGCGGAAGAGGTGGGTCTTGAGGAGGGATTTGAAGGTACGAAGGGAGGGGGCGAGGCGGATGTGGGCAGGGAGGGAGTTCCAGGTGTGGGGGGCAGCTAGGGAGAAGGGACGAAGGCGGTTAGGGGAGCATGGGAGGGCGAGAGAGGGGACAGAGGAGGAGCAGAGTTCACAGACTGGAGTACGGAGGGAAATTAGCCCAGAGCGGTAGGGGGGAGCAAGTTTGTGAAGAGCTTTATAGGTGAAGACGAGGAACTTGTGCAGGATTCGTTCAGGAAGGGGGAGCCAGTGAAGAGAGGAGAGGAGGGGCTGCACGTGGTCAAAGCGACAGGAGAGGTGGATGACCCTGGCAGCAGAGTTTTGGATGGAGATAAGGGGAGAAAGGGGAGAGCGGGGGAGGCCAGTGAGAAGGAGGTTACAGTAATCGAGGAGAGAGATGACCAGGGAATGAACAAGGGTTTTGACAGAGGAGACAGAGAGGAAAGGGTGAATCTTAGCAATGTTATGGAGGGAGAAGCAACAGGATTTGGCAACAGAGTCGATGTAGGGCTGAGTCAAAGATGAAGCCTAAGCTACAGGCTTGGGGGACAGGAAGGATGGTGAGTGACCCCATCGATGAGGATCGACAGGGAAGAGGGAGAGGAAGGATGTGGGGGCTTCCCACTGACATAATACAAGTCATGTCGGTAAATTCCTGCATATCCCAATGAAAATTGACCTTATGGTGTCCTGTCAGACATCTCATAATTGCGAAACCTCTATATGATATGAATGAACAAGAACTGAATTGTGTTTAAGATAACTGCATCTCTATATTAGCCCCTTTGGTATCATAAGTCTGGTCACTCTGAATCGAACCGAACGTACTCATTGCAAGATATCTGCAATAGAATTTTTCTTGATGTGATTAAAAAGTAAAAACTCAACAGTACGTATTCATTCTGGGCTGTACATTTGCCTGCCATGGTTTTGTTGCTTCATTTAGTGCAGGGGTGGAGAATCTTTTCCATTCCAGGGGCCACTCTGACAATTAATACAAGCTCTGAGGACCACATATAAGTTGATGGGGAGGGTGTGAGGGTGCTTATACTCAAGAAATGGAGGGTCCGCCAGACTGTGCCATGGAGCTGTCTCCTCTTGTGTGCATGCCCTCATCTTGCTCCTTTAGCCTGAGCTCAGTTTTTTAATGGCTGGAGGTAGGAACTGGAAAGGGGCCACATAAAAATGTGCTGGAGGCTGCATTTGGCCCCCGGGCCTGAGGTTCCCCACCCCTGCTTTAGCATGTTCCAACTTGTGACATTTTAGAACTCAAAAGTGATCACTCCAGAAAACCAGCTGGTCTAGAATTTCAAAAGAGACTCATGGTTTTGGGTACCTTTTGGAAGTGCAATTTGTGTCTAGAAGGGGTCTGATTTCCCAGGGGTGAGTGTCCAGCGCTTGTGGAAGCTTTGGCCCCTTTAAAGTTTTGTAGATTGGGCTTCAAAAGTGGAGGTTGCCAGAATTGCTAATACTTTTGAAAATCTTGATTTTTGTGTTTTTCTGGTCTTTTAACCTATGATAATTCTCAAAGATTTCCAGAATCTCCATGCTTCTGACTTCTAGCCTGACTCTGAAGCTTGATAGGATTTGGGGAGCTTGATTTGCCCAGGGCTTCCTGTGGGATGACAACTCATACACAGTAAAGGGCAGTCAAAGCTGTTAGAATGAAGACAGTCTAAGACAGGGGGTGCCCTGGTGCCGTGCACCAGTAGATAGCTTGCTACCTCAGACTGGGGTTAGTATCAAACCTTTTGCTCACTCACCTGCCTTCATCTTCCCTTCCTAATTAGGCCCATTGTGTGACCAAACAGAGACCCTTCTCTTTGGGGGAGGTGGAAAGAGAGACTACCCTCCTTCTGGAGACAGCTACCTGGAGCAATAACACAAAACAACAATGGTGTTTCTATAAAACAAATACTCTTTACTTAAGGAGGATAGCAGTATGAGATATCAGATAAGGTATAGGGCAGGGGTGGGCAAATTTTCCCAATCCTGAGAGCTGCCTCCATTTACCACAATGGGGCCAAAGAGCTGCGTGTGGCTCTAGAGCCACAGTTTGCCCACTTCTGGTCTAGGATAACATGGAGCTAGACAGTTTAAAAACACTTAACAGTTCAGTCTCTGGTGGGAATGAATCCTTCTCTGTGGCACTTCCTGGCTAACCATGGAAGAGGAGACCCAGTCAAGGTTCAGCTAGGTCTCTTCCAAAACTCCAGCTCCTTGTCACACAGTTCTGGTCAGGACCAGCCTTACCACAGGGTAACCACCCCAGGCCCTGCTATTTTCTCTGCAACTGGGGGTCCCACAGTGGCCCCTGTTTTCATTAGGGTCAGATAAAAGGTCCAAACCATGACCACCTCTAGGTTACAGGGGTGGGACATCTGGGGCTCTACATTTTACCTTTGCCCTGAACCCAGCAAATTCTAGAGCCAGCTCTGGTTCTGGTCCACAGACAGCTCTCATTAGCTGTTTTGTCTCGAGGTGATAAAAGACTGGTCCTGAGCTAAGCTGGGCCTAGGGTTGTTGAGGATGCTCAACTCTTCCTTATACAGAATGATCGATCCACCTATCCCTGGAGATTGCTTGAGCAGTGGTCTCCAGACTCTATTAGTCCTAAAATCTGTTCATGTCATGTACATGTACATGGGGATGTCCATGGAGGCTGTTTGGAAGCTGCAGCTGGTGCAGAATGTGTTGACCTGTCTTCTGCTGGGGGTGGGTTGCCAGGAGCATATTATGTCTGTGCTTTGGACTCTGCACTGGTTTCCAGTAGCTTTCTGGGGACAATTAAAGGTTCTGGTTTTGACCTACAAAGTCCTAAAGAGCGTGGGCCCAATGTACCTGAAAGATTGCTTCCTTTCCATGTTCCATCACGATCCTTGAGGTCAGCCAAGAACAGCCTCCTTCTAATTCCATCATGGCACCACGTGTGTACAGTGAAGGCCTGCAGTGAGGCTTTCTTGGTGGCTTCCTCATAGCTCTGAAACTTCCTTCCCGTAGAAATTTGCCAAAGCCTAAGTCTGAGCATCTTCCAGAGGCAGTATAAGACCTCTTTTCACAGAAACTGCCTCAGGCAGGACAGAATGACATCTTGAGGAGCGCTGTAAATAAGCCATTGGGATGTTGGCACTGTCAGCTGCCCGCATATATCCAGGGCCATTGGTCCTGAACTACTCCTCTTGCAGGTCAAGAGGAAGAGTCTACAAGCCCTGCTGAAGAAAGAGCCCCAGTGAGAGGTCTGTGGGGTATTTTGTGATTAGTTTTATGATATAAGAGGTCCAAAATGGCTAGAATGGCATGTTGGGAAACTAATTTATCTTCAGACATTATTTGCATAATTTAAATATAGATAATTTGCATAATTTATTTTGCTTTCAGGATGTAGATTTTTTTGCTTGCAGGATCTGGGTTTCTTGATTGTAGAGAATTCTCATATTTTTTTGGGTTTATTTTATTTATTCTTTTTGCAGAGTACATTGAGGCCTATCTGTACCATCACAATAATATAAAAAACAATATAAAACAAAAATTTATATTACATGGATTGTGCATTGAAACTTTCCATGCTATTGATTTATATGCTACTAAATATGGATTTATAGAACAAACTGCAAGGTCTTTAAATGAATTCATGTAAATGATCACCCACTGCGACAGCTGGATGGATATTTGGCACCACCAATTATTGTATGTTTACGTGGGATACTTGAAGTGCCTATTCCCCTATTCCCTACACTTCTACTCAGTAACAACAGGGTTTGTTTTTTCAAAGTAACTTTAAATGGGGAGAATGTTTACATAATTGTTTCTTTCTGGGTCTCTGCAACGTTGGTGCTTTTGGACCTGAGTGATAAATAATGGATTTTTCTTTTAATATGGAAAGAGATGGTGCAGCATACAGAGTAGATTTTTTAAAAACGACAAGACTGTTTAACAGAGGAAAATTATCTAGTGAAAGGAATACTTAAAACATTAGTCATAAACTACAAAGCAACTAATTCCAACGTAATGGGAGAAACTGTAGCTTGATGGAGAAATAAAACCAACACTATTAAAATACCGAGCACCTGTAAATGTTAAATGGTTGGAATGTATTAAAAACATGCCAGCGTGGTGGTTGGAGAGGATTAGTCTCCCATGTCCTTTTCTGCCTCTGCAGAATTAGTCTATGAAAACTTTCGTGTTTTGTCTGTGATGAATTTATCAGAACAGTCCTCTTCTCATTCCCACATCTTTGCGGGGTGAGCAGCAAGAGCTGGTAGTTTGCAGAAGCAATATAGATCATGCCATCTCCCTTTCATAGAAAAATCGATACAGGAGACTATTTCCAAGGATGCAAATTAAGTAAGCTGGTTTTTCTAACAGCAATGCTGCTTTTTGGTTTTTTTGTGTGTGTTTGCCTTTTGTTTTTCTCTTAAAGAAGGACAGGCAGTTACAGAGTATTACAGAGTGTCTGATATTATCTTCAGCTGATGTTCAATTTAAATCCATGTGGGTGATGCGCTCCAGGGAGAGAGGATACCCTGCAGTGAAACTTTAGCAAACAAAATATGTGAGAGAGCCCTCTCATAGATTTGTTATAGTGGCAAGATGTTAGAGAACGTATGGAATTCAAATCACAATCATCCTTCACCTGGATTTGTATCTGTCTTGTTAGAAATATTTTTAGAAGGAAATTATTAGCAACCAGGGTGATACAAAATAGGAAATGCAGGAAATATCCTTTCTGATTTGCTTTTTTTTTTAAAAAAACCAAACACCAACAGTACAGACTTCTACTTTTTCTTAGTAGTCAATACTTCTATTATTTTTGTTAACGTGTTTCAGTTATACCCCCTGGTTGCTTAACGTCTGTTTCTATGAAGGCAATTTGTTCACTAGAGGGCAGCATTTGATTAAATGTACAAAATAGGAAGGTTTCCCCCCCATACCAAATGAAGCAAATAAATGCAGATCACTTTAATAACACTTTTCTCTGACTGGGTTTCTGATTCTATTTGTTGGGCTGGAATGCAATTTGGATTGCTGAGGCTTTTTGAAGGAATTTTAAGGATCTGCTCCACGAATAAATATGCTTTTTCTTTTTAGATGGATATTACTTTCAGGTTTGAAGATATCAAGCTCACCTTACAGCCTCCATCTCTTTGTCTTAGCCTTTTAAATGCACATAAATTAATATTTTAAATTATTTTATTATTGTAACAGAATGAAACATGACTAGGTTTACTGGGCTATTAGCCCTTTCTGCTTTCCAGATTGTCCTGTCAGTAATATTAGCTTATTCAGCAAAAATTGTATGAGCTGAAGGCTCCATAGGCTTCTACGGCTGGCCCACCTGTGGAGTCTAATCCTAATTCTGGGGACAAAGCCTTCTCCTGTTTCTGGTGTTAGTTACTAAATGGTCTGAGACCTTGAGACCCCACCTTCCCTGGGAAGGATGTGGTAAATCCTCAACTGATTTCCCCCCCTTCTCCCATGCCACCACCTATCTCTGGAGATCCTTCCCCAAGCACATAGACTCTGCTACACATTCAGACTTTCAAATCCCTCCTAAAATCTGCCTCTTCTCTCATGTTTTACTTAGCTCTTCACCCCCATAGATTGCTCACTAGTGCTTCTCTTTGTAAACTCCCCCCCCCCTCCCTGCCGCCGCCTTTTTGCATGTCTAACAGCTAACCAAGTGCAACTTCTCAACGTCTTGAATGTGTCCTTGGGTCTTAACACATGGGCTGGGAGCCCTCCAGACCCCAGAGCTGCTCTGTGCCTGCCCCCCCACCCCACCAGATTCTCACACAGGCCCTGTGAGGACCCAGGAGATGGTTTCCCCATCTGCCATCTGCCTGTGCATCACCACCTCTTCCACCATAGAGGCACGGTTGCTCCCGCGACTGCGCTAAACTGCAACCGTGACTCCGTGGTGATGAATATGGCCTGCCCTGTGGCCACCCCATCAGATAGGAGGTGGCCTTCAGGGCAGTGCACTGCCCCAGTTCAGGCTGGGTTACCCCTGCATAGGATGGTCTGTTTTTCTGGGGATGACACTGTGTGGAGCTGCCGCAGCCCAACCTGAAAGAAACATCTGGAAGCTATCCTTCACACAGGTGGATAAATCCAGCGCAAAGGGGAGCCAACGGGGAGTCCCGCCCCATCTGCTAACACCCCATGTCTCTCCCTATGTTTGCCTTCTCTTTGCCTCCTAGATTGTTTGCACTTTCATGCAGGGACTTGTCTTTAATCACAGCTGTTCAGTGCCAGGCACTATAGACATAATGATAACTATGGTATTTTCTTTGCAAGAGCAATATATTCCCATTGTAGTGGGATCATGGAGGAGATTATATGCAAGAGTCCTTAAAGCCAAGCATGTTTTGTTTTTCTGCATTAGATAAGCCGGTGCTTCCTCATTCTTCACCAGCTTCGTAGAGCTGTTTTGCCTCTATGCCTTAAAGTTGGATACCAATGAAAGAGGCATTTAATAGTGGTATAATATTTTCAAAGTGTTGATACCTACAGTGATGGCATGTTTTTGCAGCAATCCTAGCAAGTATGGACCAGGTCAGTACTTTGTTTGAAACACCTGTGCGTGATACAAGATACATTGTTGGTTTGGTACGATGAACCTTTTCATCTGTTAGTACTAAATAGCAGAGCATGACATTAAAGAGTACTCAGTTGCTGGAGGTGCCACCTTTTGGATGGGATATGAGTTTTCATAACTTGCGACCATTTTTGTAGCAGCAGAGTATTGGCTATATTGCCCACAATGGCTAATATTTTTCAAAGTACCTAAGTGACTTTGGAGCCTACATGGCACCCAAATAGTCACTTTCAGTGTCACTTTAAGTCTTCTAGTGCTTAGGTCTCTTGTGATTGTGGAACTTTGGCTTTGAAATCTAGATGCGTTTGAAATTTTTACCCAGTAATTCAACCAAAACAAACTTGACTAATTACATTCTGCCTCTCCACATCCCCACTGCATTTTCCAATATGATTGAATATTTCTCACTTGTTGTGTACTGTCAATGAGCTGTTTTGCTTCTCTTGAGGAGTGGCTACATTTCATTGGTTGATGACTCTATTCTTGTATAGGTTAGACTCAGTTTCTCCTGATCTACTTGCATTACTTTCCACTTGGTGAAAATGTGCCTCCACTAACTCACATGCTGATAGAAAAGAGGTGAAGGAAGGCATCCACGACAGCAATGGTAAGTAAAACTCTCTTAGATTACTCTTGGTATTTGTGATACCTTGAATCAGTTTTCACATCCTTCCAACTGGCTTTACACTATTAGAATTTGTTAGCGTTTTGCTAATGTGTGTCATTCGGAGTGAGCCTTGATAATTGTCAGTTCAGAATACAGGATAATTCTACTCCATTTGAAACTTTCTCTTCTGGAGGATATATTTTGTTTTTTTATTTGACTGAAGAAATGATCAGCCTAATAAATGTATTCAGGAAGCAGTGGGAAGCAAAGCAGTTACTGGATTCATATTTACATTTTCACTGTTGCAATAGTCCTATTGAGAACAGCTGTTACATATTGCTAGGAATGCCCACACTTCTCTTCAGAAGCGAAAAGCACCAATAGGCAGCCCGCCATTTCGTTTCAGTTTAAATTGTTAGTCTAGCTGAGACTGAAGTCCATAAATGAACCTCCATGAAGGTTGATGTTTCCAGACAGATTGAGGAGCAGAACTGTTTTGAGAGATGTAGCATAGGAATATTAGAGCTTTATGCTTGTGTAACATTCCCTTCATCTTCTTCTGAAGAGATGTCATGCCATGATTGCAGTTCTTTCCAGGGTGTGTCCTGTTGAAAATAGCTAAGCTATGCTACAATCTATTTCATGGCCTAAATTGGTTGAGATAAAATGAGAGGATGGAAATGATAATTATGAGAGAATGATAAAGTTTGTATACCTCCAGTAAACAGTCTTGCAAATACATAAGCCTGCCCAAGTCCAAGGATGATAAAAGAAAATTGTACTCCTTTTTAGTGATCATCCTGAATATGAAATCCAATGGATAGCAGCAGTAATCTACTTTGTTCGCAAAAGAAAATCCAAACATTTCAAGGGGTGACAATCCACTTCATGCTAAATGGCATGACCGTATGCCATTGTGACCATAACTCACAAGAGTACATGATGATATCCTGCTGAAGATTAGACTCAGAAGAAACTCTGTAGGCCTGATGGTGTCCAATAGCCCATTCATGGTGACTTATGCAGCTCTCTGGTGACAACCTAGAAGGAAGAATGACTTCCAGTAATCTAGCCTGATAGCCCTCATCCAGTCTTAGGCTTCCGGAACACATGGGGCAATCCATGTCATCACTGGAGTCAGACATTTAGCTATGCATCATCAGTTTTCTGAAGAAAACATCATTCATGGTTTCTAGCTAGCCCTGGCTAGAAAATGGGATAGTAAAAGGAGAAAGCAGTGACAATTCTATGACCAGCTCCCTCTTTACTGCTTCATGTTCATAGCAGAAAGCTCTTGGCCTGTTAAGAGAATTCAAACTGTTGGAGAATCCACTTTGGATGTTGTCCTTCAAGGTGTATAAGGGAGATAAAGGAATCTAGGTGAGTCAATGTATTGAACAAACCCATTAAATGAGAAAAATCCTTTCCTTATCCCACAGTATCTCACAAGATATCCTGACCAGATTCCTGGTAAGAATACTGTAAGAGCTGCAGGCAGATCATCCACCACTTTAGGCTGTCGCCCACAACTCTGTGGTCTTTCTTAGGGCAATCCTCAGCTGAGTGGCACTGCAAGAGTCATTCGCTGAGCAGACGGACTGCAGCTCCACTTCCGCTTCTGCTCCGCCTTGCCATCTGGCAGACTGTCTTTAGATGAATGGGCCACCCAGGGGTGAGGCAGGTCAGAGCCAGGGCTGCGGTCTGTCTCTTTACACCCATTGAGAGGAACAACACTTCAAGATGGTCAAAGGCCATTTAAGTCCAAGTATAAGGCTATTAAAGCCCAAGGCTAAAGGCAAATGTAAATCAGTGCAATGGTGTTCTTACCTTAAAATACCAAAGTCTTTATTGCATTTTATTAGATGAATGCAATCGATCAGCAGGCTTTGGTCTATGGTAGGGAAATGTTTTTTCAAAAATGAGTTTATAAATCTGTGTTTGTACCTATGCAACACGATTAAGCCCCTCGGAGTAGAGACCTGTCCCTTATTCAGATTGTACAGTGTCACATACATTGCTCATGCTATAGAAGTAATAAATAATAATGTATATACTGTATCTGCTCTTCTTGAAGTGCAAATTTTCAGTACTGAGGCAAATTAACAAGAGATCTGGGCACACATTGGTGATAAAGTGCCAATGTTTGTCGACAGATGTGATCCCTCATAATGAAGCATGTGTTCTTAATTTGGCACTGCTTGACATCGGGAGGATCTTCCTGTAAATAGAGTGTCACTTGATGCGTTCAGTAGGCTTCCTCTGAAACCTATTGTTGGTTGGTGTCCATGCACTGTTTGAAACTGGCAGACTACCTTGTGAATGGGCTCTGTGCCACCCTGACAGATGGCCATGAGTGTAGACCTGCCAGAGAAACATTAGGCTCAGCCAATCTGAGTGTTAAGGGCCAAAAGTCTATCCACAAATGTGATAATGACAGACATATTTCTTTGTAACTGGTCAAGTGTTTATGTTGTTACTACCTGTGCTCCTAGAAGGATTATGTTTTAAATTCTGAAACTGACCCTGGCAGCTTTGTGAGAAGAACCTTTGACTTTAGAACATTAGGAGTAGTGTTTTAAGAGGCGAGAGAGAGATGTGAAAGAAAAAAAATGTTTATGCTGAACAGGAATACCGCTACAATGGAATAGGTCAGTTGAGCTCAACCCAGAGACCTTGCTGCCTTGCCCTTGGGTCATGATTGAATCATGAGCCCAGGCCTGAGACAGCCTTGCCACATCACTGATACCAAGGATGTTACCTTCATTTTGGAAGACACCAATGTTATCTCAGTGAGAATGATTTTCAAGATGCTTCTTGCTGAATGGCTTGCTGGGTATCTACAGGAAGTTGATGTCTACTATCTATTGCTTACAAAATATTTCAAGTACCTTCCAGTCCTTTTCAACTCTGTTTCATATAATATTTTCTTTCCTAAAGCAGTGAATTAAACTTGCAGTTGGCAGCCAGCAGAGTTATTTCTGGAATTAATTTGGTCCAGTATTTTTAGGATGATAATATTTTGTAACCCTCATGTGTTTAAAATGAAGGATGCAATCTAGCCCCTATTGAAATAAATAGGAGCTTAGCCGCTGACTTTAATAGGAGCTGGATTTATTTATTTATTTATTTATTTATTTCCATCATTTATATCCTGCCTCTCCTGCCTAGGCAGCTCAAAAAAAAATATATATTTAAAAATATGCATAAAATATATAAAATACATAAAAGGGAGGCATAAAAGAAAACAAACAAACAAACAAACCCATTATCCCCACCCACCCTCACTCCCTTCACCCACCTCCCTCACCAAAGGCTCGGCGGAAAAGCCAGGTCTTGCAATGTCACCGAAATGAGGCAAGGACCGGGGCCACCTGGGCCTCCACCAGAAGGGAGTTCCACAGCCTGGGCGCCGCCACTGAGAACGCCCTCTCCATTGTAGCCCCCTGCACCACCTGGGGGACACCAAGAAGGCCATCCCCAGTGGACTGCAGGGGTTGATTCAGGGCATGGAGAGTGAGGTGGTCATGCAGATAGGAGGGGCCCAGCCCATATAGGGCTTTATAGGTAAGCACCAACACTTTGAATTGAGCTTAGAAGACTATTGGCAACCAGTGCAGAGCTCGGAGCACTGGTGTAATGTGCTCACGGTGACCCGTCCCTGTAAGGAGACTGGCCGCTGCATTCTGCACCAGCTGCAGTCTCTGGATCATCACCAAAGGTAGCCCCACGTAGAGTGCATTACAATAGTCTAATCTGGATGTGATGAAGGCATGGATGACAGTGGCCAAGTCGGAGTCGGAGACATACGGCTGAAGCCGTCGCACCAGATGTAATTGGTGGAAAGTACTCCTCGCCACAGCCTCAACCTGGAGATCCAGGCAAAGTTGCAGATCGAGGAGTACCCCCAGACTCCAGACCTGAGAGACCAGGGGATTGTGCCCATAAAGTCTAAGAAAGTATTTACTTATGTAAGTATGGACGGTTTTTTTCCCCTTCAAAATACTGGACCAAAATTACCTCAAGTAACATCACCAGACTGCTGTGGAATTGCACTGGAGATGAATTTGGTTAATTGCTTCAGGGAAAAATAATTGTATTCACCATTTACCTTTAAAAAATTAGGAGAGATTTGGAGCACTTGTGAAAACATCTTCATTTTCTGAGGTTGTCAGTGGGGTTGCATCTGTGATTTATTTGACCCTGGGTATACCCTCTGTCCAATGGCTTTCTTACAGCTTGTAACAGTGTTTTGCATAAACAAACCTGCTTGCAAGGAACAATAAGAATCTAATCTGGAATGCTATTACTGTACCTCTAATAACTTTGCAATTACATCGCTTAGGTTTTTCCATAGCAACCTTCTGTGGTATAAAAGGGCTGATAAAACGGATCAAACAAAGCAGGCTGTCCATTTAAATAAGCAGCTCAAAAGTATATTTCCACCTAAGTAGAAAGCCGAGTTTTATGTGAGAGTAGCTAAAGCCTTCAGTCCTCTATGTGATCAGGTTTGTAGCTGTAGTCGTCAGTGTCTAAATAGCTAGGGTCAAAGGGATAATACATATGTGCAAACAGCTTTTGTCACCCAAACTCTGAAGTCTGGGCACATTTCACCACCACAAGAGAATTCATGTGCTTCTGTGTCCATTGATAGCTATCTAGCTACGTTAACTTGTTGCCAATTTTGTGCAATTAGGGTGTACAAAATGGTTTCTCTGTTAGGAACGGTGCCTGTGTTACCACACTAATTAGGGGTTTCTCTCCTCTATGTGAATGCCTAACTCCCATTAATATTAATGGAGTTATGCCCAAGCATCAAGGGAAGACCCTTGTAACTGTGACATATATATATATCAGAAACACCTCTGCAGTCATCCTCAGTCTTGGAACATGCCGGCTTGCAATTTATAGAATTGTATTGTAGAAAATAGTCTATAGCCCCACCTATTAACCCAGTCATTTCATTACAGGCTTGTACATAAGAACATAAGTAGTGCCATACTGGGTCAGACCAATGGTCCATCAAGCCCAGCATCCTGCCTCTGACAGTGGCCAGTCAAAGGGGCCTGGAAGAAGCGCCCAACAGGTCACCAAGCTATCCATTCCCTGTGGGTCATCCCCAGGCTCCCGACAGTAAAGGGTTTTGTTCCCCAGTCCTATCTGGCTAATAGCTGCTAATGGAACTATCTTCCAGAAACTTGTCCAAACCTCTTTTAAACTCAGCTATACTGCTGGCCTTGACCACCTCCCCTGGCAGTAAATTCCACAACCTAATTGTACGCTGAGTGAAAAAATACTTTCTTTTGTCTGTTTTTACTCTGCCACCTGTGAGTTTCATGGAGTGTCCCCTAGTTTTAGTACTAGTTGAGAGGGTAAATAACCGTTCCCTGTTTACAAGTTCCACACCACTCATGATTTTATAGACCTCTATCATATCTCCTCTCAGCCGTCTCTTTTCCAAGCTGAAGAGCCCCAACCTATCAAGCCTCTCCTCATACGGGTGCTGTTCCATACCCTGGATCATTTTTGTTGCCCTTCTCTGTACCTTTTCTAGTTCCGCTATGTCTTTTTTGAGATGGGGCGACCAGAACTGCACACAATATTCAAGGTGCGGTCGCACCATTGATTTGTATAGAGGCATTATGACATCCTCAGTTTTATTCTCTATTCCCTTGCGAATAATTCCTAACATTCTATTTGCTTTTTTGACCGCTGCGGCACACTGGGCTGAGGATTTCAGTGTATTATCCACAATCACTCCCAGATCCTTTTCCTGAGTGGTAACTCCTAGCTTAGTACCCAGCATTGTGTACTCATAATTTGGATTATTTTTCCCAATGTGCATCACTTTGCACTTGTCCACATTAAATCTCATCTGCCATTTAGATGCTCAGGCACCCAGTCTTGTAAGATCTTGCTGCAGCTCCTCACAGTCTGCTTGTGTCCTGACTACTCAGAATAACTTGGTGTCATCTGCAAATCTGATCACCTCACTCTTAAGGTTAACTGTAGATTTACTATTTGGTCACAAACCTAATTTTCCAGCCAGGAGGGCAGATCCTTTCATCCTTTCATTCAGGGTCCTCTTTCCCCTTGTAACTAAGCGAAGCACATGCACTCATGACTTCTCAACTTCGTAAATGTATTCCTGTCTCTCACTTTGTTTCTTCTCCTTTGTCTCTTGTAGGGGTAAAAACAGATGTGATATTGGTCTGCTGTGGCCTGGGACCCAGAGGCACATGTGGTCCCGTGCCACCAGATATTGGCCAGGAACAGCCCCGGGGCAGGTAGGCAGCTAGTCTGGACTGTGTCCTTGGAAAATATCCAAGGATGCAGCCCAGGCTAAGGACCTTGCACAAGAGCAAACATGGGTCAACGTGGACTAGCATGTTTGTTCAGCCCCGCCAACCCTGCCTCAGGGCAGAGATCGCCATGGCCAAGTACCATGGCTGTCTGTCATGACAGGAGGTGGGGGAGGGGCCACCCACCTGTCTCTTGAGCTCCCCACTCTTCCCAGGGCGTGCGGGCAGTGGGACGGCTCTCCAGCCCTGGGCATATTAGTTCACTGCCCCTCCCCAACCCAGCGAGGGGTGGTAATTCTTTCCCGTCTCAGGCTGTGTCAGAGAGCTGCAGAGCCACCTGCACAACTGTTTTTACTCTAGTTTGTAAGCCTCTTAGGGGACAGACCTGTCTGTAATGATTGTACAGTACCATTTCTGGTACTAGATATATAACTTAATAATAATAATTAGGGCTAAGAATTTGGCATGGTGGTGACAAAAGTCACATTTTTAGTGACTTTTGCCCCCCTCCATGACTTTTGAGATCTTCCCATGACTTCTGTGATTTTCTCAAGTTTTTTGAGATTTCCCCCAAACTGAAGAGCAGAGCTGGCAAGAAGCTGGTGAGAAGAGCACACTCAATGGTGCTAAGAAGATCCACGGTGTCTTCTTGGAGTTCCAAACCCCTCCCTGGCTGTGGAGACGTGGCGGCACGGCAAGAAACCAGTGAGAATACCACGCTGGGTACCACCGGGTAAAGCCACGGACTCTCCCTGGAGCTCCAAACCCCTCCTCAGTGTTGTTTCTTGTGGAGGGTGGAACTTTGGGCATGGCCAAGTGGCAGCACAACATGGTGTGGCAGCAGGATCAGAGGCAGAGAATGTTACCGTTGTCAGAGCTTCAAGAGGCGCCCAGGAGACGGCAGCATTTCCTCTGCCTTTATCCCCTGCTTGTGCTTACAAAGCAAAACTGGTCACAAATCAAAGAGCTATTGAGAAGTCGATTGATAAGGCAAAGAATATGTGGTCTAGATGGAAGTCCACTCTGGCCTGCCAGAGAGATCCTGTTTGAGAAGAGCAAGGGAGTACTGGAATGAACAAATAGAGAAGATACTGTGCTGGTCCCAAACATAAGAGATGGAGACAAAGTAGTTCAGGTAATATCTTTTACTGAACCAACTGTAGTTGGTGAGATTATGCAAGCTTTCAGACCATACCAGAGCCCTTCTTCAGGCATACAAGAAGTCAAAATTATAGAATGAGCAAATGCAGGACAGGTATATATGGGAGAAGGTGGTGACAAGAGTAGGAGTGGATAAGAAAAAATAAATAGAGAGGGGACTATAGTTGAAAAAAAACACCAGATGACAAACATTTAGGAAGACTGGGGAAATTGTCAGCAGGGGTATTAAAGATGGGCAAACATAAAATGAAGTGGTGATACCTCTGAGAATTACAGTAACATGTTGTTCAATAAGATATGTTTACACACACACACTCGCACACAAACACACACACGCTTAAGTATCTGCAGAGAATATTTTATCTGACAATTTCACCCAGTTTGAAGCAGGGCCAATGAAGTGAATATTGTTGGAGAAAAATTCAAACAAATATGAAGTGCTTTTCAGTTCCTGAAACAAATATCCGTTTTGGTTATTTCAGTATTTTGGTTATCTTGGTTCATTTATTTTGGTTTGGTGTGCAATAATGCCAAAATAAAGGGTGTTTTAGGCCCTTTTTACATGAGACGCTCCCCTGTGTAGACACAAATTGTCCACGTGGGGGAACATCCCATGTAAATGTGTGTGTGTGTATGGGGGGGTGCATGCTCCTGTGACCCACACATCTCCACGCATCCCCCCACTCATGGCGCAAGCGGCGACAATGCAGGTTGTTGCTCCAGGCATGGGGATGTGTGGGTGATGGGTGTGTGCCCGTGCGCACCGACCCTGCAGCAGCGCACCCACGGACTGCTCCTCTCAGACTTTGCCCATTTTAAAAAGGCCTTAGGTAAGCATCTCCCCACCCATCACCCACCCATCATGGATGTTTCAGGGCCACATCGGTGCCCCATGCAGCCCTGCAACATGCATGATGGGTGGGTGATTGGTGGGTAATGAGTGGGGAGGTGCTTGTCTAAAAACACCCTAAGTATCCAAAATAGCTAAGTGACTGAAATAACCAAGCTGAAAAATAGTCAAACGGATAGATATGTGCTTATTGTTGCCATGGCTAATGATTATTTTATTTGGCTGTTTGATAGGCTATCTGAAAATGCAATGGATATGGAAACAGCTGTTAGTTAGAACTCAGCTAGCTAACTAGATATGCTCAGTAGAATTTCTTAGAAGTGTATTGCACCTGACTAGGTAGACTTTAGAACAGCTGTGGTCCACCAGCAACTTGTTTGTGGAACCAAGTACAGCCTCAGTACTTCCTACCTTCATGGCCATTTCTGGGGATGGGATAGTTAAAAAGCAGACCTTAATGTGCATGAGCTGCCAGCATGTGGCCAGCATCTGTGCATTACAACTATCTCCTGGCCTCTGTCTTCCTTTACTGGAGATATCTGTGGTGCTAGCAGGAACTGAAGTCACTCACCTTGTGCAGTCCTGGTCAGTCTGCCCTGTGCATGTGCCAGTTTGCAGCCAACTCCAGCGAGTACACTCTACTCCATGAGTAATGCTTAGTGCTGGCAATGATCCACTGTTTCAAAAGGTTTGGGAGCTGCGGCTTTAGAGGGTGAAAGCCCGTTGAAATGCCCTTTAGTCTACACCCAGATAAGTAGAGATGGGTGAACAGAACTGAGTTCGGAAATTCGGTTCGGAAATTCGGTTCGGTTAGGAAGTTCAGTTCGGTCAACCGAACTATTCGAATTCGGGTCCGAACACCGAACTTCCGAACAAAGTTTGGAAATTCAAACCCCATTGAACTAAATGGAATATTATCTTTTAGGGATGGGCGAACAGAGCTGAGTTCGGAAATTCGGTTTGGTTTGGTTTGGTTCGAAAATCGAGTTCAGTTCGGAAGTTTGGTTTGGTCGACCGAACTGATTGAGTTTGGTCCGAACTCCGAACTTCTGAACCGCGTTTGCCCATCCCTACGGATAAGTGGAGGAGTTAGCAGGTATGAAATGAAAGTGAATCGTGGTATACTATTTTCAATGTGCCTGTGTGAGGATGGTAGTGCAACAGAACTACTTTAGTCTGGGAGATGGTCTTTCCCTGTACACATGAGAGTGGATAGAGGAGCTCAACCATGTAAGTTAAAAAGCAGGGCTGAAAATTGAGCCTCCGCTGAATGGTAATCAAGTCCAGAAGAGAGAGAGGGAGAAGGAGACGGAGGAGGAATCAGTAGAAGTCAGATCATCATTAAAACAGAAGAAAAATATTTTTGCTTTTAACTTAGCTCAAGGAGAAAGAACAGCAGCTTAAGCATGACAAATTACACACGCATGTAACTCAGTGCTGTGAACTGCTTGGGGGTGGAGTCTGCCTTTTTTCTGGGCCTTGTGTAGCATGGAATACATAGGGTAAAGCCACACAAGACAGGACTGGCAGGATTCTCTGCCCAGTCCAGGGAGGGTGAATGCAGCTGCCACACTTTGGGCCAGTGGGGAGAGCTGTAGAAACAATCTGCCCCTCTGCAGGGAAACTAGGTGGGCCACTGTCACAAGTCCTGCGATACCCTGGGGCAGGCTGAGGAGCCATCCACATGGGTGGGCACCCAATCCTGCCCCCTCAGCCCTCCCACTATCCTGTCTCCTGCCATGCTGCAGTGTAGAAGCACAGGAATGGCAAACTATGCCCATGGCTCTATGGTGCCAGTGGACCTCATCTTGGGACTGGTCCGATGGAAGGCGACCCATTACCCCACATTGGCCAGGGTCAGGAAACAGTAGCCTACGCTGCATCACTGGCCTTCTCCGGCAGATGTGTCATGAAGCAGCCACCCACCTGTCCGCCCACCCTGGGACAGAAGTGGGTGAACATTTGGCAGCTGTGGACTGATGTAACTGGTTAAAGGATAGTAAACAAAGAGTAGGACTAAATGGTCAGTTTTCACAAGTAAATAGTGGAGAAGTAAATAGTGGAGTGCCCCCAGGATTCATTAATGAATTAGAAAGGGGAGTGAGGTGATCAAATTTGCAGATGACATCAAGTTATTCAAGGTAGTTAAAACAGGAGTGAACTGTGAAGAATTGCCAGGGGATCTTGCAAGACTGGGTGACTGTACGTTTAAATATCAGATTAAGTTTATTGTGGACAAGTGCAAAATGATGCACATAGAGAAGAACAATCCAAACTTTATGTTCACAATGCTGGGTTCTAAATTAGGAGTTACCACTCAGGAAAAGGACCTTGGAGTCACTGTGGACAATACATTGAAATCCTTAGTTCAGTGTGCGGCAACCATCAAAAAAGCAAACAATGTTAGGAATTATTTGTAAAGGGATAATGAATAAAACTGAAAATATCATAATGCCACTATATAAATCTATGGTGCGACCACACCTTGAATATTGTGTGCAGTTCTGGTCGCCCAGTCTCAAAAAAGATATAGTAGAAATAGAAAAGATACAGAAACGGGCAACAAAAATTATAAAGGGTATGGAACAGCTCCCCTCTGAAGAGAGGCTGGATAGGCTGGGGCTCTTCAGCTTGGAGAAGACAGAACATATAAAATCATGAGTGGTGTGGAACAAGTTAATAGGGAATGGTTATTTACCCTATCAAATAATACTAGAACCAGGGGACACTCCATGAAATGAATAGGTAGCAGATTTAAAACAAATAAAATAATATATTTTTTCACTCAATGCACAATTAAGTTGTGGAATTTGTTGCCAGACAATGTGGTCAAGGTCAGTAGTATAGCTGGGTTTAAGAAATGATTGGACAAATATCTGGAGGATAGGCCCATTAGCAGCTATTAGCCATGTAGGTTTGGGGAATGTAACCTCTTACTGTCAGGAACTGGGAGTGAACAACAGGGAATTGATCACCTCACTGTGACCGGTTCTGTACTTCTTCCAAGATTTGCCACTATCGGAGATAGGTGCTGGGTTTGATGGACCATTGTTCTGACCCAGTATGGCACTACTTATGTTTTTATCTTTGGATAGAGAGAAACTGCTTCACAGCACTCCCTTTCTTTCCAGATCAGGAGGCCCTACTGGGTACGGATGCTCAATTGCCTACTTCCCCAAGAAACTTTTCTTTTGTGATGATCCATGGAGTTCCACCTTGTCACCCCTCCTTTATTTCACTTGTGAGAGAACCTGGAGGAGATCACTGGGTACCTTGGGGTTGCAATACAGCCAATCAGTCTTAGGTCACTTCTCAAACACATATCCTGCAAATATTCCCTGACTCAAGGTCTTGAGTGCAAGTTAGTCACCTAATGTTCATTTTACAACACCCAGGTTCTCTAGATATGAAATAATATCTACAGGATTTGGAAAAGGTCCTGACAGCCCTCTTGGCAGAGGTTTCGTGTCCACACTTGCTGTTAGACTTTCACAATTCATCTTGGATTCTCAAGTATCGCTCAGGATCTGAAATGCTATTTACAGTCTCTAAATGATAGGGAGACCTCAGCACTTCAATCTTCTGGAGTGTTTTCAGACATGACGCTAACCCCAGTTTAACCACACTTTAACATTTCTTATGCATGTTGCAAGGTTGCATAGGGCACCAATACAGTTCTGCAACATGCATAAGAAATGTTCAAGTGTGGTTAAACTGGGGTTAGGATCATGTCTGAAAACACCCCTGGATGTGAACGGTTATACAGTTAAATATGCCTTTGTCACATGCAGGTTGAATTGCTGCAGTTCACCCCAAAACGTCAGCACCGACCCTGCATGCTTGTTCCAAGCCCACCAGGTTAAAACCCTGGTGGGGTTGGCATTTGGGCCAGAAATATGGACCCAGAATGAATTGGGCCCATGGTCCAATCCCGCAAGCTGCCAAGGTGGACCAGAGTGGGCTGAACCAGGTGGGCACATCTGTTTGTGTGCCCGCCCGGCTCAGCATGGGGGGTCACCATGGAATCCAGTCATGGCTGCCCATCACGGTGGGAGTCAAGGTGCCGGCCGCAGCACAGGGGTTGAGCTGGCCAGTCACATGTTGCTCCCTGCCTCCCTTCCCAGCCGGGTGAAGTCACGGGGACTTGCATTCCTGATGTCAGAGCTCACACGACCAGAGGTTGCCCTCCCCACCCTTAGTAGTGCTATCACATTTGTGAATATTCACATGACAGCTCCCCTCAAGAGGCAGGCCTGAGTTGGTAAAAAAGGGTGCACTAGAGCAATGCCATGTGCCATGATGTTGCCTGTCCCTTTCTGATGAACCACATAGGGGAGGGGCAGAGATGGCGATGCTCAAGCTCTTTCAGGTCAAGTCTTAAAAGAACCAAGATCACATGCTCAAGCCAGGCTTGGGCTAGGCTAGAAAGTCTTGCCCAAGCAGACTTCTATTTTGGATCAGACCCTATTTTTCTATCTTCAGTTATTTGCTTACCAAATTAGATCTTTTGTAAAAATGCTCTTCAGTTGTTTGGTCTTGTTGGTGCTCTCAGAGAATGCCACAAAATTGGACACTGTCCACAATAGGACACTGCCTCTTATCCCATGACTTTTTAATTGCCTCAAGAGTCTCTCATGAGGAACCTTATCAACCACTTTCTGAAAATCTAGATATACTATATCAACTGGCTCTCTCTTATTCACATTCTTATTCTTACACTCAAAAAATTCCAATAGATTAGTGAGGCACACCTTCACTTTGCTAAATCCATGTTGACTCTTCCCCATTAAGCCATGTTTATCAATATTCCCCATAATTCTGTTTTTAATAATAGTTTCCACCATTTTGTCCAGCACAGATGTCAGGCTCACTGGTCTGTAGTTTCCAGGATCACCTCTGGAGACGGTTTTAAATATTGGTGTTACATTCTCTATCCTCCAGTCCTCAGGTACAGTGGCAAATTTTAGTGATAGGTTACAAATCACTAGTAATAGGTCTGAAATGTCATATTTGAGTTCCTTCAGAACTCTGGGGTGTATAGGATCTGTTCCCAGTAATTAGCTACTATTTAGTTTGTCAATTTGCTCCAGAATCTCTTCCAGAGTCATGCTGATGATCTGTTGTGGCTAACCATGTTAGAGGTCTAATTAGCATGATCATGTGTTGTTTGGTATTGTCAGGGGCAGATGAAGAAATTTCCTTTAAACTAGACTCAAATTCTGAGTTAATACAGTTCAAATCACACAGGCTGCCACATTTAGACAAGTTACGATGAATAAGATTTCTCATGGTGGCTAAGAAAAAAAATTGCCTCTTAATCTTCGGGTATTTTCCGACGTTACGCGATCACAGTGAACCACGGTGAATACCCACCTGTGGTCACTGTGGCTCGAACGTCTGTTTGGCGGCTGCCAGATGTTCGCCACGGTCAATACCCGCATGGGGTCAATTTGAACCACGCTTCCCGGGCTAGCCGGGGGAATGTCCTGGGAAGCGTGGTCAAAAAGATCCCCAGCGGGGACAAAAAAAGAGTAACGTCTGGCCAGTTGCCACGGCCCGGGATCCCCGGCGGGATCCCGGGCCACGGCACATCCGGCCCAACGCGGCGACCGCAGTGGCCCCGCCGCCCGCCCATCTCCCTGGAGGGCGGGTGGCGGGGTGCGTGGAGGTGGCGGGGCCGTGCGGCCGCACGTTGCGCCGCGCGGCCCCTCCCCCTCCCAGATTCCCCGCCGGGATCCCCCCAGCACGTCTGATATGGTGTGATGGGGTGACCCCGGCGGGGAATGAAAGGGTTGTTTTCGGTACGGGGCCAAGAGGGTCCGTAACGTCTGAAAACACCATTCATTGTACCCAAGCAATGGAGCGTACAAAAAATAATAATTTGTTGCTAAATAAGTTGAGTTTAGAACATGTCTTCAGCAGTAGCATGTGCAGTGTACTAGTGAAGGGTCTGTTTTGGGGAACCTCAGAAGGGGAGACACAGGGTGAAAACAGACATGACGCTAACCACCCTTGGTGGTTATTTATGCATGTCGCAGGGCTGTATTGGTGCCCTATGCAGCCCTGCAACATGCATAAATAACTACCAAGGGTGGTTAAAGGGTGGTTAGTGTCATGTCTGTTTTCACCCACAGACTTGGGATGAAAGTGCATTTATTTTGAAAGCATTTTTATATTTTCTGAGTGGGACAATCAACCATTCACAGATGTTAATACAATGGAATAACCTTTCTAGATCAATATGAATTAGTTGTCATGGAAGACTGTGGAATCTCATTCCATAGATGTTTTCAAAAACCATCTAGACAAGCACCTGTCTGTGATGCTATAGGTAGAGTGTATCCTGCCTTGAAACAGGGGATTGGACTAGATAAACCTTGATGTCCCTCCCAGCTCTACAGTTCTATGATTCTAGATGGATGTCCCATTTGACTTCGAGTTCATACATGGATTGTCCAGCAGAGGACTGCAGAGTAGCAGCAATGAGACCTCACTGAAAACTTGTCAGCATGCTGCAGCAAAAAGGGGCACTTTTGAAAACAGAACATCCTTCTAGACTCTTACTTCACTGTTTCTTTTGAATGCTTTGAATTAATGAGAAAATACACAACTAATGCAAGTTATAGGGCAGTATTACCATTACCAATTCCGACCTAGAGCAACCATTGAATGCTAACTCCGTCTGTCACAGGTCAGCTATGCAATCATGTGATCTGGACGGTGCTATGGAAAAAAAGACAAACATTATAGTACGCCAGGGCACTGGCATTAGTGAATGTTTGGATTCCAGTGTGTTTTAGGATCCAATGGTACCCATTAATCTGTAAGCATGGGTCACTGAAGCAGCATCAGCCTGAAAGTGTTGTCCAGAAGTCAGTGTTTTCAGTTCCAGCCAGGCCTTAACATGACAGCCATCTTCCTCAGGATCTTCAGGAATGAGCAGGGCAGTCTGTGTGCTTT
Source organism: Sphenodon punctatus (assembly GCA_003113815.1). NCBI lineage: Eukaryota > Metazoa > Chordata > Lepidosauria > Sphenodontia > Sphenodontidae > Sphenodon > Sphenodon punctatus. Next base: position 197,032 of record QEPC01003358.1, read on the forward strand.
TTCAAGATTTCTGAATTGGCATCATCTATGAACCATTCTGTGAAGTGGGACATCATTTACACGTTTAATCAGATGGAAAAGTATCTTCACTAGGTTCGTGGGGGTGGTGGGAGCTGAATTACAAGATGATTGGTGTTGTGCCATATCGAGCCCAATGATTCCTTTCCTCAGATTTTGTTTATGCAAATGGAGTTGGGAGGCCTCATTCATATTTAATTCTAGATGATATTTGATTGTTAACAACCACCCATTTCTTATTGAGGTTTGCAATGGAAACCAGAGGATTGGAAAACAGGCCTAATCTGTTTAGTTGAAACAAGGATGTCAGTCTATTTATTTATTTTGCCTCGGTGACCTTGCCATACAATATACTTTATATTGACTTTATTTTTGTCTAGGGAACAGAATTATATTTTAGTCTCAAAATGAGGCCACTCAGGTAAAATTTTGGGAACTGCTGTCATAGGTGGTGGCCCTGAGACAGCATTACCCATTGGCGACAGTCCATTCATTACACAGTCCTCTCCTTAATTTCAGCTAAGGGGATTTCCCCCTGTCCTCTCTGATCCCACCTCCTGTTTTTGCACCCATGTTTTCTGCTAAATTTGCAAAAGGTATAAATGATTGAGCAAGGTGCAAAGTAGTACAGAATCCAGCTCATTGATGTTTTTCTCTGCAGGAAAGTTCTTCATGTGTAATTTCTGGTCCTTCTGCGCAGTGCATGGAGTCGGACAAATACTCTGTGTATACCCACATCATCAAATTACCCCAGGCTAATTAACTGCAGAGTGTATACACAGGTTCTCCATTCTGGGGTTGTTATATGTCTAAAATGTAGGAGATACTTACTCCTGCTTAAAACAGGGAGGAGTTTATCTCAAGATAAGTGAAAAATCACTGTGTAAGTGCTATGTCATTTTACCTTCGGGTAATTGCCTCACATGTAGAGGCCTTCTGTAGATTGGACACAGGGTGAAAACAGACATGATGCTAACTCCACTTTAACACCGCTTCAAAATTTCCTATGCTTGTTGCAGGGCTGCATAGGGCACCAATACAACCCTGCAACATGCATAAGAAATGTTAATGGTGTTAAAGTGGAGTTAGCATCATATCTGTTTTCACCCAGGGTGACAGATGTAACCAATGCTCTCCAGTGAGTTACATGTGGGCTGTTTGTGGAGAATTCTCCAAATCACTGGTTAAAAACAAGGCAGACAATAGTAAAGATAGGGGCTATGGATAGAGAAGCAAGAGAAAAAAATAAATTGTGGGTCTAAGTAGCTGCATGAATGATACAGACACCAGCCACTAGGAATATGAACTGAGTTCAGCAAATCATTAATTTACATTCATTAGTAGTTAAAAATAGCTACAACAACAACAAAAATCCACCTACAGACGCAAGAAAAATGCTAGAGAGCCTCCCTATTAAAAATGTATAGATGTTGACCCTCTTTAAATTCACAGAGAATGCTCTTTACTTAGATATAAAGGTTTAATGTAACTTAGCAGATCTGAGTTACTTCAGAAGAGCTTTAATGCTTGGCAGGTCTCTACATTTTATTTATGATATCAAAGCTGCAACTCAGATTTTTACTCAGTGGAAGACATAAAAGAGATTCAGAAGTCATCCAAATCATCTTGTAATTAATGTTACCATGCACGCCCAAGACATTAAAATGTTAACAGTGTTAGAATCGTGTGCTTTGGAATACAGAGTGAGTGCTTTATTAGAGAGAAATACACTGCAGATGTCATCCACCCTAATTGAGGACATCAGGGTGCCTGCTGCTTGTTCTTATCAGTGGTTCAGTTTTTTTTTTTTTTAATTTATTCATTTTCCTTACTGCTAGAATCTGCTCTCATTATTAGTCTATCTTGTCACTCATTTGCATTTCAAGTGCTGGGACTGTGGGGTACCAGCTAGCTGCCTTAGAAGAACACTTCAAGGGGTTACTCTATCAAATAGCAGCACAGTATCACAGTGAATTTGACATCTGGGTTATCTTATTCCCAGATGCTCCATGGTGTCATTAGCAGGATTAATCTTAGCTTTAATTTCATAATGATTCTTATTCTAATATATGTGAATGAACACAAAGTCTCTTGACTCATTATCACCAATTTACCCAAGATATGTAATCAGGCTCTTACATTCACCAACATTTATTTTTGCTAATACATCTAAAATTGTCGATTAAGCAAATACAGTTAGTTCCAGCTGAGTGGATGCCTAGTGAAGTAGCAATGTAGTATTTATGTTTTAATTAAAGTACATTAATGGTGTTGTCTTTTAATTATGTACTGACCAAATTCTATTCACTGAGAACCATACGTTTGTTTTTCAGGCAATGTCCAGCTGTAAAATCAATCACAGCAGGTTTACCTTGCAGTGTTATTAGCATCCCTTTTTAAGCTGATTAAAAAATCTTATACAAAATCATATCTTTAACCTTTACAAACAGGACACAAGCTTCAATTCTTGAAAAATGAAAAGGCAACCCGTACAAATAGAATTTGAATCGCAATTATTTTATTTTATTTTTGAAACCCAGATCCCAACAAATAAGTGTCATGATGGGAATTGTTATTTTAATTCTTGCTTGTGGTTAAATATAGTGTGGGTTGCTGTTTGTTTTGTTTTATGTTACTGAGAAAAGCAGTAATATTCACTTTCTGAGAATTCAAAGTTTGCAATTATATCATCATTTTTTAAAATGCCAGAAGAAAGCAAAATGCCTCTGTACTTTTTCCAATGCTGGCCTAAGTTTTTCATTTACCAGCTGTTGTAGCACAGCAGTAAGTAGTGGTTCATTATTGATGGATAAAATGTTCAAACATTTAAAGAAATGAAAGTCAGCTTTGCATTTTTAATTAATTAATTAAAAGTACTGTAAATGCCAGCTTGTTAATTGCTTTGCACCTGCAAGCCAACACAGGTTTTATGCACTCTTTCTTTGAATATTAATTTTTTTTTTGCATGTCTTCATAATGCTTGGAAAGTCTCCCCTGCAAACATATTAGTAAAGAGTAAATATTGAATCTAAGACAAAACTCACGGCTTCATCTTTCACTGTACACAGAATAGGATTTAAAGGAGGATTTAGATTTCCAAGGCTTCTAATTAAGTAGTGATAATCAGGCTTTCTGCTGAGGGTCACTTCCTGGGAGTAATTTGAGTTATTAAAATGCATGTTTTTATTTGTTCTGCTTTGCGAGCTAAAACTGATCCCTTTTAATATAGCAGCAAATATGCAAATTGGTGTTTCATTATATTATGCAATTTATGGCAATCTTCTCTAATTTACTGAAAGGGCAAGAGCCTGACCTTGTCATTCAACTTTTTTTTCCCTGGTAAGCTAAACTAATTATACGGATCTTTTTATGAAACTATGAAAGTGTGGGGCATGGTAAAGAATGTGACAAATTTGCCTTGCATTTAGCTCTTATATTCATCAAGATGGCCTCAGTTTTGCCTGAATCCCAATGTTGGATGATTGATAATTTAAACTTACATTTGGGAACTGGGTTGGTTTTCGAGTTGGAAAAGACTCTCAGAAAAGCTTTTTTTAGAATAACTGTCATCTTGTCATGGAAAACACAGAAAAAGAATCTGACTGATGAAATAAACAGCGGCCAGAGCGAAGCTGTTGCAAAAGTTCATTACAAAGTACATGAGGTACCTATTAGGGATGCATAATCCTACATGTGTGTGTGCCATTCATTACTTGAATTTCTCATTGATATTTTAGAAGTGATATTTTCTGAAATATTTGGAGCGGGACACGGTCATCAGTCTGTGGTTCTCTTTTCTCTTTCAGACTTCTGCCAAAGCAGGTAGCAGACATTTTTATCTTTGAAAATCAGAAAATCATGGTTGGCCTATCAGGAGATGATGGAGTTTTACAGCTCCCTCTCCCCAAAATATTCTGAGACTCTTTTGTTCCCATCCTCAGAACCAAACTCATCTGGTCCGAGTCTGTTATTTGCAATAGGAAGCTGGTACCCTTCATCTCAAGGTGTGTTCTCATGAACGTTTCCAGTCAGAAACCTGGATTCCAGTAGGTTTTCTTACTAGATAGCTAGTAGGGTGCTGAAAACAACCTGTGTACAGCAGTTATATTTAGTAGAATGAAAAAGGAATCGAGAACGGGAATAGGTTATAATAATAATAATATTTACTTAGCACCCCCCTGCCATGGCATCCAGAGCGCTTTACATATAATACAATTTTTAATCCTCACAGCAACTAGGTTAGGCTGAGAGAATATTGTGACTGGGCCAAGGTCACCCAGTAAGTTTCTGGGTGCAGTAAGACAAGACTTATTATTATTATTATTAACAAACATTTATATAGCGCCAGCAGTGTACATGGCACTTTACAAAGTAATAAAATAGACACGGTCCCTGCCCCTAGGGCTTACAATCTGAGTGACAGGAGCTGGGGGAGAGACATAGGAAGGGGAACAGAGGGAGAGACAAGGGGTCTAACATTCATGAAGATGCGAGGTCTCAAGTGCACGTACTTGGCTTGGTTACGATGAGAATGACAGCAGGCAGGTCCATGTGGCAGGGATAAGGGTAAACAGATCGTAGGTATAGGAATAGTGGCTCAGCAGGATAAAGAGTCAGACAGAGCAGAGTGAAAGAGGTGAGTTTTAAGGAGAGATTTGAAGGTATGAAGGGTGGGGGCAAGGCGGATGTGGACAGGGAGGGAGTTCCAGGCATGGGGGGCAGCAAGTGAGAAGGGACGAAGGCGCTTAGGGGAGCAGGGAAGGCGTGGAAGGGTGAGAGAGGGGACAGAGGAGGAGCGTTCAAGGAGGACTTGAACCCCACCCCATTCCTAGTACTGTGCACTTAGCCATTACACCATACTGTCTCTCAATACTGGCTTCCATATGCGGTAAGACTAAAAGGGTCAGGACTGGTTAGCTATAGAGAGGATCTGAGTAATGCGGAATTGATCGAGGCATATAAATTCATAAGTGGCGTGGAGAAAGTAACTAGCTATCTGCAATTTACCCTTTTCATAATACGAAAAGGACATCTAATGAAATTAATAGGCAGCAAGATTAAAATAAACAAAAGGAAGACTTATTCACAAAACACAAGATTGACCTGTGAAAACCATTTACCCTGGGATGCTGTGGAAGTTATGGTATAAGGGGACTACGCAGTCATCAGTTAAAAGGCCATAATTAGTAATTGTCTGAGAATGTCATGCTTAGATTGTGCCTAAAACTCTGGGACTCCTGGAAGTGACTGATGGGGGAAGGATCAGTCCATAAATTGTCCAGTGGCTTCCCCTAAATAGTGCTGAAATGAATAGCAAAAAACAATTCTCTGAGGTTAATTATCTAGGATCCCAGTTAGTTTGATGGAGGTTTGGTAACTAACGGAGCTTAACTGTCAAACTGTTATTGTTACTACTTTAAAATGAGGGAGAGAGGCAGCTTTTAAAAAATGGGGGGAGGGAGGGAAGTAAACGGCAGTGTGGTAAATGGTAATGCAGTAAATAGTAATATGTGGTATCGCGGTAAATTGGTAATAATCTGATATCTGCCAGATGCTAACTGGATATCATTTTGTATCCAGCCATATACTTGTTTCAGTTCTCCTCCTAAACTTTCTTCTGAAGCATTTGGTAGTGGCTGCCATCATGACACAGACCTTACACTCCCTTAACCGCCATGTGTGCATTTATTTAAGCATTTTTGAGTCGCTCTCTCATGCCTACGGCATCTCGGGGCGATGTACAATTTCATAAAAACATTCCATAAAAACATTTTAAAAACAACACCATAATTTAAAGCTAAAACAGGATTGGGAAACAGAATTAATAAAAATAAAAATAAAAGGTAGGGGAGAGCCAAAACCCTAACCCCCCCTCCACCCCCTGCCCAAAGGTCTGGGTGAACAGCCAGGTTTTACAAGCCCGCCAGAATGTCAAAAGGCTTGGGGACAGGCGAGCCTCCTCTGGGAGGGAATTCCAAAGACGTGGCCCGGTCACCGAGAATGCCCTCTCCATTGTGGCCCCTCGCTTAACATGGGGGATCTCCAAGAAGGCACCCCCGGCAGATTGAAGGAGTCGCTTTGGGGCGTAGAAGGTGAGGCGGTCCCTGAGGTAGGAGGAGCCCAGACTGTGAAGGGCCTTATAGATCAACACCAATACCTTGAACCTGACTCGGCATGCTATTGGCAGCCAGTGCAGAGTCCGGAGCACAGGTGTTATATACTCCCAATGACCTGATCCCATCAGGAGCCGGGTCGCCGCATTCTGCAGTAGCTGCAGCTTCCAGACCAGGAAGAAGGGCAGCCCCACGTAGAGTACATTACAGTAGTCCAGCCTCGAGGTGATGAAGGCATGGATGAGGGAGGCTAGGTCCGGCCCAGAGACGTATGGATCCAGCCTCAACTGGTGGAAGGCGGCCTTTGCCACCCCCTCCACCTGTCAATCCTGGCGGTAATCCAACACCATCCCCACACTCTGAGCCTGCTGAGCTATAGGAGGGCAAACCCCGCAATTGGGGGATGACACCTCCCTCGCCCTCCCTACCACCATCACCTCCGTCTTATCGGGGTTGAGCTTCAGTCTGCTCTGCCGCATCCACCCCGCCACGGCCTCCAAATACTGGGATAGCAATGAGACAGTAGGGTCTGGGTCAGCTGAAAAAGAGAGGTACACCTGAGTATCATCAGCATATCGGTGACATCACACCTTGAAACCTCTCACAACCTCCCCCAAGGGCTGCATATATACATGAAATAATAAAGGAGACAGGATAGAACCCTGTGGAATGCCGCAGCACAAGGCGTGGGGGCAAGATGTTTCAGCTCCTGAGGAATGAGCGGAACCATTCAAGAACAGTTCCTCCCGCAGCCCATGGTCCATGGTATCAAAAGCGGCTGAGAAGATCTAGCAGGATAAGAAATGTAGAACATCCTGCATCCATCTCCCGGCGGAGATCATCGACCAAGGCCACCAACGCTGTCTCAGTGCCATAGTCGGGATGGAACCCAGATTGAAAAGGGTCTAGGAAACCAATGCCATCCAGATGCATCTGGAACTGGATCGCCACCGCCCGCTCAATAACCTTTCCTAAAAAAGGAAGGTTAGAGACAGTTCGGTAACTGGTGAGTGCATCCACATCTGGGGTGCACCACAGCCTCCTTGAGGCTGGGCGACAACCTCCCCTGCCACAGGGACGCGTTAACCACTCTCGCCAGCACCGTCCCCAATGTCTCGCTGGAGGCTTTCACCAACCAGGATGGGCATGGATCAAGTTCACAACTGGTGGCTCTCACAGATCCCAGCACATCCACTGCATCGGCTGGCATCACTTCCTGAAACTCCCCCCACAAAGTTGGACCAGACAGGGCCTCCGTAACCTCACGCTCTCCACCTACTGCTCCCAACCTGGTGTCAAAGTCACTCTGAATCCGAGTGATCTTGTCTGCAAAGTAGGTGACAAACCAGGGGCGGCTGGTGGGTTTTGAGTTTAGAGGGGCAGTAAGGCTGGCGAGCTGGTGGGTGGAGCCAGGGGGATGGCAGGCGGAGCCAGGGGGATGGTACACAACAGCAAGGAGTTCCCATGGTTAATATCGGATGGAAGAAAACACAATCTACATACACACATCAAGCTTAAAATAAATAATGTATAAACCCAAAACACAGGGAAACACTGGCAAAACACTGACAAAACACAGCAGCAAGGAGTTCCCAGGGTTAACATTGGATGGAAGAAAACACAGTCTATATGCGCATCAAGCTTAAAACAAATAATGTATAAACCCAAAACACAG
>QEPC01003358.1:206643-220045 GCA_003113815.1 Sphenodon punctatus
GCAGCAGCCTCTGCCTTGCCTTTGCTTCAGAGCGGAGGCTGCTGCAGCGCTGTTGTCAGTTTCAGTGACACTGACAACAGCGCTGCAGCAGCCTCTGCTCTGAAGCAAAGGCAAGGCAGAGGCTGCTGTGGCTCTTGGAAGGGGCGGCAAGTTTGTTTTGTTTTTTCTCTCTCTCTAAGAGTGGCGGTGCGGCGCCTGGTGGGGCGCTTGGGGGGTCAGTGCCCCAAACACCCTGGGAGGCTAGACGCACCTGTGACAAACTCCTCACAGTGGGCCTGGGACAAGTCCCCGTCCATGCGGAGGGACTGACCATCCTCCGCACCACCCGAAACAGCTCTGCCAGGCGTGACTTTGCAGACGCTATGAGGGTAGCAAAGAACTCCTTCTTTGCTGTCCTTGCAGCCTCAACATAGGACTGCTAGTCAGCCCTATGGAGAAGTCGGTCAGAGTCAGAGCGAGTCTGACGCCAGCGTCGCTCTAGCCTCCTGCCTGCTTGTTTCATACACCGCAGCCCTTCAGTAAACCAAGGGCCGCTGCGGTGATGAGACAGAGGCAGGGGGCGTCTTGGAGCCACCATGTCAATAGCCTCCCCCAGCAAGCTGTTCCAATGCTGGACCAGCTCGTCGACAGAGTGGCCGTCCAGGTCCAAAGTTAATTCCATCAGGACCTCTTGGAACCACTGGGGTTCCATCAGCCTGCAAGGGTGGACCAAACTAACTGGTTCCATCCCCTTCTGGAGGTGGCGTGCTGAGAGACTGGCCTGGAGGAGATAATGGTCCATTCATGACAAGGGCATAGCCCTAACCTCCCCCAGTACCGGAAACCCGCCTCAAGGCCAAAACTAAAGATTTATATATTTAATTTATTTATTTATTGGCATTTCTATGCCGCCCCCTCATGTCCACGGCATCTCGGGGCGGCTAACAATACAATAAAACAATAAAATACATTAAAAGCCAACAATTTTAAAATAATTTAAACACCCCCAACCCTAACCGTACCCTCCAATTCCCCCAAATTCCCCACCCCACCAATCTCCCCCATTTACCCCTCCCTTCCCCCCTCCCCTCCAAAGGCCTGGGCGAACAGCCAAGTCTTGCATACCTGCCGAAAGGCAAGAAGCCCTGGGGCGAGGTGGGCTTCCTTCGGAAGGGAGTTCCACAACCGTGGCCCGACCACCGAGAATGCCCTCTCCATGGTGGCCCCCCGCCTTACACGGGGGACCTCCAGATAGGCACCCCCAGTGGATTGGAGGGTCCATCCTGAATCATGGAAGGTGAGACGGTCCCCAAGATAACAGGGGCTGAGACCGTATAGGGCTTTGTATATCAATACTAACACCTTGAACTTGGCTTGGTACGCTATAGGCAGCCAGTGCAGAGAACGGAGCACTGGTGTAATGTGCTCATGGCGACCCATCCCCATAAGAAAATGGACTGCCACATTCTGCACCAGCTGCAGCCTCCAAACCAATATCAAGGAAAGCCCCACGTAGAGTGTGTTGCAGTAGTCAAGCCTCGAGGTAACGAAGGCATAGATGAGAGTGGCCAGGTCGGGTCTGGAGATGTATGGGTGCAGTCTCCGCACCAGATACAGCTGGCGGAAGGTGGCTATAGCCACCGTCTCCACTTGCCAATCCAGGCGGAGGTCTGCATCCAAAATCACTCCCAGACTCTGAACCTGCTGGGCAACTGGAGGGCAGACCCCCTCAATAAGAGGAGCCGACACCTCCTTCACCCTCCCCACTACCATCACCTCCGTCTTATCTGGGTTCAGCTTCAGTCTGCTCTGCCTCATCCAATCCACCACGGCCTCCAAACACTGGGAAAGTATCAAGACGGCAGGACCTGGGTCCGTTGAAAAAGAGAGGTATAGCTGTGTGTCGTCAGCATATTGGTGACAACACATCCCGGACCGTCTCATGATCTCCCCCAGGGGCTGCATATACACATTAAATAACAGTGGAGACAGAATGGAACCCCGCAGAACACTACAGGTCAAGGCCCAGGGGCATGATGTTTCAGCTCCCAGCACCACCCGCTGGCTTCTATCTGAGAGGAATGAGTGGAACCATCCAAGAACAGTCCCATCCAGCCCCCCCAGATCTTGCAGCTATTTCAACAGCAGTCCACGGTATCAAAAGCGGCCGAGAGATCTAGCAGGACCAGAAATGTCGACTGTCCTGTGTCCATCTCCCGGTGGAGATTGTCGGCCAAAGCCACCAACGCTGTCTCAGTACCATAGCCGGGGCAGAACCCAGATTGAAAAGGGTCAAGGAAACCGATGCTATCAAGATGCCGCTGGAGCTGCAGTGCCACTGCCCATTCAATAACCTTCCCTAAAGAGGGAAGGTTAGAGACAGGGCGGTAGCTGGCGAGTGCATCCATGTCTAAAGATGGCTTCTTCATCAGGGGACGTACCACAGCCTGTTTAAGGCTGGACGCCAATCTACCCTGCCGAAAGGATGCATTGATAACCCTCGCCAGCACCGTCCCTAGCATCTCCCTGGAGGCTTTCACCAACCAGGATGGGCATGGATCGAGTTGACAACTGGTGGCCCTAACAGAACCCAGGACATTCGCCGCATCGGCTGGCGTCACTTCCTGAAACTCAATCCAAGAAGATGGACCAGACGGGGTCTCTGCAACCTCACGCTCCTCACTTACTGCTTTCAATCCGGTGTCGAAGTCACTCTGGATCTGAGCAAACTTGTCTGCAAAGGAGGTGATCAGGTCGAGGGTATGCCCCGCCACGTGGGTCGGGCAATTGACCACTTGGGACAAATCCATGGTTGCCATGTCGGCCATGAATTCTTGCTCCGCTCCTACAAGGCCGGCATCGGTTTGGACGTTGAAGTCCCCCAGGACCAAAGTCCTGGAGGAGCCCAGCGCCACCTCAAAGGCCAACTCTGCTAAAGCGGCAAGGGATGCTGCCAGACATGAAGGGGTCCAGTATACCAGCAGCACCCCTAACTTGCCCCCAGCCAAATCAAACACCACATGGAGGGCCTCAATACCTGCAATTTCCTGGACTGGATATCTCCTAACAGGCCAGTCCTTTCTAAAAATAATCACTACACCACCTCCCCGGCTGCCTGTGCGGGGCTGGTGCTGTATGGCATACCTGGCCGGAACGAGGTCCACTAAAATTGGTCTAGCCATCTCATCCAGCCAGGTCTCCGTGATACATGCGAGGTCCACAGCCCCAGCCAGGATCAAATCCCAGATAATTGGGGCCTTGTTTACAATGGACCTCACGTTTAACAGCAGCAGCCCCTCACAGGCAGACCTTGGACCTAGCTCCTCCCTCCACCCCAGAGGGGGGATGGCATGCTTCACCTCCAACAGGCACCTAGGTGCCCTAAGGGCATGAGCCATCTGACTCCGCAGACCATACCGTCCATGCCCAAGAATCACCCCTATGGAAGCTTCTCCCCCCCACCCCGTCCATCCAATCCCAGCCCCTTAAACCTGGCTGCTCGCCCAATGACCCCTCAACCATCTCACCATTCCCCCCCCAAGTCACCCCCCAGTCCACCCGGCCATCCTGCTGCCACCAGGGGCCGGGGTAAGAGGTATCCTCCTGAACGTCCCCCTCTCACCAGGAGTCGGGTACACCCCCCCACCTACTACCACCAAGTGACTCCCCACGCCTCCCCCTGCTGCCACCAGGGTTTTGCGCTTTCCCCCTCAACCCACCCTATCCTCTAACCACCCCTCCTACACTCCCCCAGCCTTCCTCCCCAACCCTGAATAAATAGCACCTCTACCTGCCAATAACCCCCCTGCATCCCCAAAGTGCCGTGGCCCTTTGGCCCAAGGACTGTGGCTCATGGCCTGCAGCGGAGCTGCTGACAGCTGGGCTAAATAGCCCCCAGCCACTTCCGGGTAGGGTAGGGGACAAGCCAGCCCACATACACAAGTGCATCAAAGGTTTATGTATTCCCCAAGTACATGTGCGCATACATGCGTGCGCACGCACACATAGAATGTACACGTGTAGTATTTATGGTGTAATGCTCAAAGATGTATCCCACTCTCACATAGACGTTGGGCTCTGATGAGATATTTTCATGGGACATTGGCTGCTTTGCCATCGCGGGACCAGGTGCTAGTCAAACCTAGCGCAGTTCCCATCTTGTGGGAAAGGAGGAATTACAATGGCTCTTTTGCCAGCAAGCTTGTACAATGGACAGGGTAGGATTTGACTACCCTGTCCATTGCGTGAGTTTGCCAGTGGGAGAGCCACAAATCCTCCTCCTCCTCCACGAGACGGGAGCTGCGCTAGATTTGAATAGCAGATGCTTCCACAGCAGCAAAGCAGCCATTTTATCAATCACAATCTATGCTTTTGATTAATGGTACCTGCCTGGGCATCATCTGATGAGAATCTTGTGAATCTGGATAGAAAGACAGAAATCTTTTAGAATAAATGAGAAACTACTTTGTTAGGATGTATCATTGTAGGGCAATGAAAGGAAAATGACAAAGACCAGGTGCAAGGATTGTGGGGCTTGGGGTGTCCGGAACATGGATAAATGTGGAGTTTGGGACATTGGGCCAGGATCAGGGTTGGGAGCATGAGCACAGAGCAAGAATTGGGAGGAAGAGCAAGGACATCAAACAAAGAGTGGATCTGGGAATAAGGGCAAGAAGGAGAGTGAGAGAGAGACAGTTATTCTGCCCCAGTTTCCTGGTGCTACCAGCCAGCCTTAAATGCTGGCCGGCAGCCAATCAGGAAGCTGTCTGATGTAACAAGCAGTGGACCATGGTTAGGGCAAGGCATGGAAACCTCTTAGGGTGTGTGGCTGGGCTCATGGCATAGGATGCAGTGGTGCAGGAGAACTGGTCACTTTTTCAGACCCCCCTGAGAGTGTGGGTTCAAGGATGGGTCCTGACATTGGGGGTGGCAACTTAAGAAGTCCACAAATTGGTATGTTTTGGCTATTATCGAAGTTCTTGAGTATTGCCACCATTCACTCTGTTATCAAGGCAAGAAGGAAACAAATGTTTCTGAGGGTGTCTTTAGACATAACGCTGTTCAGTGTTCTGTAACACAGTGTCCTACTGTTACAGTGTTTAGACATACTGTCAACACAGTGTTCACCCCAAATACTGGAAGTGAACAACTGCCAGGTCTTGACAGTTTAATCAGTGTTTGGGGTGAACACTGTGTTGACGGTATGTCTAAAAACTGTAATGGTAGGACACTGTGTTACAGAACACTGAACAGCGTTATGTCTAAAGACACCCTGAGTGGGAGGGAATTTCTGGAGTGTGAACACTGTGAAGTCTAGTGCAGATATAGTTGTGCTAGCCAAGTATATTAGCAGGACCTTGTCATTGGGAAGCTTGGAACTTTGGGAGTTTCTTACTGACCAAGTATAATAAGATCAGATTAAGACCATTACAAACTTTGAGAAACTCATTTCTCTCAACTGCAAACTTTTCTCTTCCTAAAAGTGGGCCAAGAAGGGTGTGTGTGTGTGTGTGTGCACGCGCGCCTTGGCACATTTCCAGTATTCTCATTTTTATCTTGCTCTGCAAGATATGGCCACAAAGACTGACCATATGGCCACAAAGGCTGTTGTCTTTTAGTGGTCTGCCCGGATGCCACCCCAGAATGTCTCTTTCAGAAGTAAACCACCATTAAATGTTTGCAGAGCTAAAAATACTAAGCACACATCAATTAATCAAGATGGTTTTAACTTCTAATTAAGTTTTAACATTGAATGCACACAGGCACTGAAGTTACTGCACTAATTAGTGTCATTTTTACTATTCTGCAAATATGATGACCACAAAGGAAACTAAAAGGAAATATGATCCACTCTTAGTGTAAACTCAATGTTTAGTCTTCTCTGATATAGCACTGGCTTTCTTCCCTTGGTTTCCAGCCATCTTGGTCCTTATTGGCAATTAATGCATTCTAGTAATGCACAAAATGCTTGGTTCTCATAAATGTGTTATAAAGAGGCTGCAATGTCATTTGAGATCACCACTACCCCAAAGCCTCCTGTTGTTGTTCAGATCTGTATTGAAACTGAGCCCATATTTAAAAACATATCCTTATTGCGTTATTTTCCTTCCCTTCCCCTCCTCCCCATAACTGATTTAAAATATTTATTTTAATAATATTTTGAAAGCTATGAAGGTACTGACATGTAAACATATAGTTATTAAGAAAGCCAGCACTTTAATTGCAACAGTTCGGGCAAAATTTGTCAATGGTGTCTCAGATTGAATGCTAGAATTTAATCATATCATCCTAACTATTCCTACTGGCAGTTTGCCTGCTAAGGAGTTGCCAAACATTTTGTACTATAAGTTCTTTTAGTGCTTTATAACTTCGGCTGCAATCCTCAAATCCCTCACTCTAGAGTAGTTTCATTAAAGCCATGCATCGAGTATCAAGGCCTTCGACAATATTTAAAAAAATAAAAATAAATTTAAAAAATGTGAGTACAGACCACAACTTAACTCACCCATTTTGAATCTGGGGATCAGGTTTTATTTTCCTGTCTTAAAAACAGGTTGATAGTATTACAGTTATGAACTAATCCCACACCTCAGCCAAATAATGACAATTTTTTAAAATGCTCTTTTCTTCCCCTGTTTTTAATTTTTTTAAATAACCTTTAATCAGAAACTGTCAAGCCCTAAAGTCTATTATGCAGTTATGCTAGTCTTGGAATTTTGTGAAGAGAACAAAACAAAAGACAAGAGGTTGAGGTTTAGAATTGGCTGCTACTAATGCGTATCCTATTGTGAACTACCTTTTCCTAGTCAAGGAGACTTCAGGACAATAAAATGCTTTAGGGTAAACTGCCCAAAGTTGGAGTTCTTTATAGAAGCAGCCAGAAAAACAAGAGGGTTTGATTCAGGGGCATAGCTATCATAGGCCGTTTTCAGACCGACACTGTGGGGAGGGGAGGGGGTGGGTCCATGTGTACTTGGTGGAGCACACATGCACTTCTGGTAGGTGGGGAAGGGTTTAAACAGCAGCGGATGAGTGTGCGCTCAGAGCGTGCCCCCACCCTCCATGTGGGAACTCATGTTCCCACATGGAGCAACCCGAGTTTTTCCTGGTTGCTCCATGTGGGGAGATGGAAGGAGGCGCGTGGGTCATGGGGGCGCATGCCCACCCACTGCCACTTCTAAACAGGTGCTACCACACGTGTCCACTGGGTGGACTTGTGTGGTACCGTCTTATCTAAAAACAGCCATAGTGTCAGTGGGGCAGGGGAATTGGGAATATAGGGGAGACCCCGTCCACTCACTCAAGGAGAACAATCGCACGCTCTGCAACAGCGACCCTGGGAGAAAATGCCTGTCAGGATAGAGTGGTGGCCCTATACCCAGATAAGGGTAGCAGCCTCTATCATCATTGGGTGCAGAGCTATGAAAGGATGGCGTGACCCACTCACTCACCCAAGCATCCAGGAGGAGGGCAGGGGGAAAAGTGGGGTGGTGCAGAAGGGAGGATAGCGTCCAGGGGCGGGAAAGGGATGTGGGCAAAAGGGCTTTCACACTCCATGGGGGAGGGGGAAGAGGAGGGCCCAGGGAGGAACACTTGCATTCTGGGAAACACTTAATCCAGGAAAAGGGGCTAAGGTTTCCCAAGCACTCCTAGAAATCACTGCTGTCAATCACCCCCAAGTATGCACAGCCTTACACACTAACAAAGGGAGGTCAGGGAAAGGAAGGGTTAACAAGGACCCGACAGAGACAGGGGGAGACGAGGACACAAACAGAACAACAGGAGGAACGACGAAAACAGACAGGAGATACTATAGCTCTAAGATCAACGGAACCACACAAATCACACTTAGCTTTCCAGAGGCCAGCTTCTCACACTTTGATTACTGGCGCTGCCATCCAGGAAGTGCTGGCATTTTAAAATCCAAGCCCCGCCTGCCAGTGTGCCTGCAGGTGCGCAGAGCGGCGTTTTGGAGGATGGGG
Source organism: Sphenodon punctatus (assembly GCA_003113815.1). NCBI lineage: Eukaryota > Metazoa > Chordata > Lepidosauria > Sphenodontia > Sphenodontidae > Sphenodon > Sphenodon punctatus. Next base: position 214,605 of record QEPC01003358.1, read on the forward strand.
CGACCTGACGTCACGCTGGGAGAGGGAGTGTTCTGCTGCCGGCATTGCATTTTCCTGGGTTGTCCCGGTAACTGGTGGCGGTGGCGTGGCGGAGGCTGTTGCTGGGGATGCGGCAGGGGGCAGGGAAGCCACATCCTGTGCCGGGGCAGCGAGGTCTAGTGTGCTGGGGTCCTGCCGCGGATCCCCCTTAAGGAGCTGGCGGTGGTGGCTGCTGACACATAGGGAAAGCAGGTGCACTTGCACTTGGGCCCAGGACTGCCAAATATACTGGGATTCCCATTACACACTCCATAGAACAATAGAAATTATTCTGCTGTGCATTGTTAATTGATTAGATGTCACAGTGTGTGTGTGTGTGTGTCTCCATCCATCTTTTGCATCTGGCCTATTCCAATCTAGCCCGGCCCCTGGCTTGATTAAAAATATAATATAGCTTTCAGAAAAAATAAACTCCTAAGAATTTGCTTTGACATTGGAGGAAGCTCCAGTGACTGTTGCTGCCATCCTACTCTTGTCAGTCTAGGGCCACAAAAAGAGGGATGGTGTGTGGACAGAAGTTATCTTGCTTCTTACAAGACTTTGTCTACACCCCCAACCCCTTTTTCCCTTTCAAGCAATTACCTGTACCTCAAGGTAAGGCTCTAGGAATCATTAACACAAGGGTGAGGAGAAAAATAGAATTCAGAACCCCTAGCATTGTTGCATCAAAGCTTAGCTGCACAGCCACACTGCTAATACTGTTGCAGCAGTCTAGCAAAGCGCTATTTAAGTCATTGGGCAATATGCTGGGTGAATTGAAATCAGCTGTCAGCTGTACTTCCCATGCTACAGGTATGAAAAGGAAATCTGGTGTTCAGGGATTCAAGTCTGGCTTATATTGCGGCATAGTCTGTGTGTGATTGATTTAATTTTTTTAAGTTTGCTTGTAAAAACTTTGATGCAGTCAGAGAGTGGGGCAATGGACAAGTGGCTGGGGATGGAGTTCTTCCTGTCATGATTCCAGCCTATACGGGGAGGGGAATTTCTGGATTGAGACAGCCTCTGATCCAGGAAGTATATCTAGCCTGAGAGGGTTGGCATGGTGGCTCTCTCTAGTGGTGTGTCACTGGTCAGGGGCATAGTTAGGATGGAATGGGCCCTGGTGCACGGGCCCCCTGCCGGGGCACTCTACTCCAGTATGCATATGCATTCGTGATGGGCCCCTCAGATGTTTTGTGTCCTGTTGCACCTATTATAGCTATGCCCCTGGGGTGGTGGTAAATCACCCAAATGTCAATGAGCCTGCCACTCGATGGAGCTAACAAACCCAGGTCTTTTAGATTAGGGACTAGAGGCTCATGCATGTGATGTGGCAGGCCCCCAATTCAATCCCTGCTGCTAATTACCCTGCCTGGGGTGTCAGGTTACATACATCTGACTCCCTGACAATCAGGGTATGGGATCTTACAGCCAATCAGAACCGGACACAAGACAAGGTTGATGTTTCATCAGTAGTAAGGGGGACACTAGTCATCAAACGATCGTTATCAGTTTGACAGGTCATGTGGGGTCCTACGTCAGCGGAAGTCCCGCCTTCCTGGGGCTGGAAGTCCTGCCTTGGGATGGAAGTGACGTGGGTAAGCGGAAATGACGCAGAAGGGAGTAATGCTTCCAGGTCAGGAAGATCCTTACGCTTGACTTTGCGGGGGCTCTGCTTGTCAGGGTGGCTGGAACCAAAGATTCAGGGCTGTTTAATGCGTCTATGAACTCAGGAGAGTGAGATGGACCAGTAGGTATGGGTTTTGTGAGGATTGGAGCAACTTTATTGTGCGGGGTTCAGGGTAGGGTGAACTGCAGCGATTGGGGCATGCAACCAGTCTATGAGCTCAGCAGAGTGAGGTGAACCATTCAGCATAGATTTTGTCATCCTAGGCCACTCCGTCTTGGAGAAAACCTGGTCCAATGGGGTGGGGTTTCCGGGGTAGGATGAGTCACAGAAAGAGGGTCATGTGAGGGTTCAAATGACTCAGGAGTGTGAGCTGAACCAATCGGCGAAGGTTTCATTGTTCTAACCTGCCTCGTTGCAGAGATCTGACCAATCAGAAAGGTTTGTGGAGCTGTAGTCCCGCCCCCTAGGGCCGCCATTTTCTGATACAGAGAGCAGGGAGCCAATCACTACCACTTACATGGAAAAACTGCAATGGCTTTCCATGCTGATATTATGCCTGTGAGGCCTATGGAGTTGACTAAGCCTCCAGAGGTAGTGAGATGGTTATACAGAAAACGCTATATTTCCAGTTTGGAGGATGATGGTGAGAGCGGGTCTCTGGCTAAGCTCCTTTTTAGCACCCCGCTTCATAATGAAGAAACCCTTATGGGAATGTCGACTTACACTGAGACCCCGGATGCCCTAGAGTTGGTAGAAGAAGGCATACCCCCAGCTCAAAATTCTGAGGCAAGAAAGATTTTTAGATGGCTTAAAAAGACTTCTCTCTGTCTAGAAATGTGTGTCACAAAACATTGCTTTGTAAAAAAGACTGTTGGCTCATTAGTGCTTTTAAATCTCATTCCAGGAATTGATTGACGGCCCTACAGTGCTCCCCCCTGAAGAGGCTAAACCCCAAGCTGAAGATTCGGAGTGTTTCTGTCCTGAGAGGAAAGATGAAAACCAGGAGCCTCATATTATTCTGCAAAAGCAGCTTGGGTTGGAAATCTGCGAATCTGATTATGTCGCCCCTTCGAAACGAAAATCAACCATGAGGTCTATAGTGAGAGCGTCAGTCTATGGAATTCTAAAACATTGTATGAGGGAGAAGCTGTATGCAGACTGCGAAGGCTGTGTTTTTAATGCTCCTGCCCAAATGGCCCACGATTGTCTGACATGGACTTCTGAGGACAGGAATAGAAAACTTAAAGTCATTTGTGATAACCTGTGCTTGCAAACCATCTTTCACGTTCAGATGATGTTGGGGTACGCATTACATTGTTTATGTATCAGTCAGGACAGTTTTAATCTTACACTTATGCTGTTCTGTAAAGTGGATTCCTCTCCTGATCCTGAAAGCATGTTGGAAGGAATGATCAATCCTGTTGATACCCGTGTGTTAGATTTTGTAGAAATCATGGTTAGAAAAAGACACTTTAAATCCTTTTTTAAAAAGAGGAGTATACAATAAAATTGAGCAATGATGCATACCTAGAGATGTTGTAGTGTATTACACAGATCTGTAAATAAAGTTATTTAAAACTGACTTTTATGTTTTTTCTGAAACTAATAAATACTACAAAATGTAACAAAAATGGTTAAAACATGCTTTAGATGCAAACCCCAAAACATAGTTTGGTTAACCCTTTTAGATTTGTGCAGTTAGGTGAAAAGAGACAGCATTTAGGTCATTTGAAAAAGAAAATACAAATGTCTTGAAATGGAGCTGGTTGTAGGGTTGGATCTTTCAGACTAGCTTTGATTAAGTAGACAATAGGTCTGTCCCACCAGTTCTATTGAACTCCATGGGGACATCTCCCAACAGTCTATACTTTCCTGACCCTAAAGCAGTTTTTAAAAAGCTGGGCATTGCTACATTCCATGCAAGGTTGGGTGTGAACTTCTTGGAGCTGAAATCTGCATACTAGATGTAGCTGGAAATTTGCATTGTGCATGGGGGCTCGCTGCCCATTGGTTAACCAGAGTGGGCTAGGTAGAATGAACCTGCCTATGCGTCCCCCATTGGTTAGTTGGAGAAGGTATGGGTCAATTTCCATTGGAATGAAATCTGCATCAGAGATGGAGGGCGTTGTCCAGAGATGGATAACTTTCCTCACACCCATTGTTAGTCGGAGAAGGGGTAAACACCCCACACCCCACAAGAAGAGTGTATAAGGAGGCCAGAAGCCAACGTCTCTTCAGATTAGAACTGAATTTCACTAGCATTTTGTTGTGAGGTTCATGGTCTAACCTTCTTCTACACCAGCGATCTCAAGGAAAGCTCTTCAGCTTCTACCCAGCGAACTCAAGGAAACCTCTGCATCAGGGCCCAGCCTTCTGCCCCAACCCCCCTGGACAGGTAAGAAACTCTGCGGATCTCTTCAAGGGATGGTGGGCTAGCACTAAGCTCAGTGGGTTTAGGGATGGTAGCCTGGGTCTGATGGTTCACCCCATGGGGCTAGTTCCATTTGGGGGCAGCGGCTTTATGAGTTGTCGCTCAGGGCTGTTTCCATTTAGTTTTGTTGTCCGCTTATGAGTTCAACCCCCATAGAGGCTTTATGCTGTTGGGGGTAGTTCCATTTGGGGGGAGCAGCTTTATGAGTTGTCGCTCAGGGTGGTTTCCATTTAGTTTTGCTGTCCCCTTATGAGTTCAACCCCCATAGAGGCTTTATACTGTTGGGGGTAGTTCCATCTCCGCTGACAGGAAGAGTATATTGGGGTCTGTAAGGGGTACAGCTTGTTTAAAAATACTCATTCAAAGGACTAATCCTATTTCAAGGGTCCCCCTTCTGCCGTATGTGCGTGTGTGTGTGTGTGTGTGTGTGTGTGTGTGTGTGTGTGTGTGTGTGAGACCAAAAAAACCCCAATTATAAAGGGTCACAATTGAAAATATTGTGTACTCTATCCTATAAACAAAGTAAGCTATAATCTTGGGGTGTTGTTAAGCCAGCTCACAATAAGGGTCAGAGAACTCAGGGCTAAAGGAAGCAGCTACGCAGTGCTGTCTTTCCTGGGCACCAACCCCTGGGAACAGTAATATGTATGAATGTGTGTTCCAGTACCCTGCCCACCCTAAGGTCTAGGAAGATTAGTTCCAAAACTCCATCAGCACAAGCACTACACAACCACATTGTCACATAAACACCACAATAGCAAAAGAGATTTAAAGAAAATAATGAGCCTTCTGAGTGAGCATTTAATACGCTTGATAAGAAACTTTGCAGGGGGGTGGTAAAATTTGCTGTAACGGGGTCTAGGAGTGCGAATTAGCTGGTTCATATTTTCAAGGCCTGTCCTGGATTAAAATGGCCAGACCTGTTTCTCCTTCTCATTTTCCCCCCCACCTGCATGGTTAGCGAATACCAAGACTGCTAACTAGAACAAGGAAGAGAGATGGCTGAAGAGACATCTCCATGACTGCAAGAGGGTATGTGTTTTATTCTAGTTTTCGAGGGAGAGGGCCGTCTGGGGAGTGAAGGGGAAATTACTGAGACCCCCTTTTTTCCAGATCAATAGTTATGTTCTGGAGGAACTATCAACCTAACCTTCAGAAAGGTGTTCGGAGATAGTGACAGTGGTGGTAGACCTCTTTTTTCTCTTGTTAAGCAGGATTTTTTTCTATGCAATGTGACACAGGGGTATTGAACACCTTTGTGTTTTTGCAGATGTGGAAAATCATGCAAAACCCTCACCGCCTAAAAGATTGTCGGCTGTTCTGAAAAACAAAGGCAAAGGCTATAATGCTGAAACAGATCAG
>QEPC01003360.1:1882-13178 GCA_003113815.1 Sphenodon punctatus
TGAGTGGAGTTACATTATGTTTCATTATGTTTTAAATAAGATAAGTTGTTTTTTCTATGGAAACTGGTTATAAAAGTGGTGGTTATTTTGTATATTTGTGTATTTTTGGGTTATTATGTACTATGTAATGATTTCTGTTTAAGACCAATGGTCAAACAAATAAATATCCTACCCTACACAGACCCCCAAACTGGGCACAGTCAGAAGCAGCAGCAATGGGAAGAAGGGGGCTAGCCCATACCAGTGAGGGGCAAGCCAAAAAACCAAGGAGAGCACCCAGGAGAAGGGAGGAAGTGGGGGAAGCAAAGGGCCAATACAACCACCACCAACAGTCCGAAAAGCAACACACACCACAGCCCCCCTCCGGGCACACACCCAACTCAAGCCTTCCTCACATTTATCTACTTTGGATGATCCAGTCCTGTGCCCAACACCTAGGTAGGCTAGGCCTGCGCAGAATTCTCAAAGCCCATTCCACTGGGCACAGGACAGGATCAACCGGAGATGAGAGCAATGTGGCAACAGCAGCAAAATGGCAGAGAGCAGAGCTGAGCAATGTGGCACACTCAGAGCAACAAACACTCCTTCCTTAAGCAGCTAGTGCAACTGAGATGGGGGGAGAAATCACTTATTTATATCAGATTCTTACCCTACCAGTGTGCCCTGCTGGCTGATTGCTAGCCAGATGTGGCTTGCAATTGGCCAGCAGAGGGATCTTCTTCCCGCCTCCCAACCTCCCTTCCCCCATTTTCACCTCACTTTCCTGTTAGCCAGCAATAACCAGAAACACAATTTCATTGTCTGGCTTCTTTAAATTTGCCAAAAGGCACCAAAACCCCTGTGCCAGACAACGCAACTGAGCGAACCGATCCGCTGATCTATGGCACCTCTGAAAGAAAAGAAAATGACAGCAGCGTAAAGCCCTACTCAGTCCTAGTCAGTGCATAAGTGCGTGTTCCTCTAACCTAAATCTCATTATAAGTCATGAGTTTTAATTGTTTAATTGCATCAAGCAATAAAGGCAGTAATATACACACCTTAAGTACCTTGCATTTTGTGGAAGAGTAGAAGCCCTCATATCTTTTAACCTGACCCTAGTATTCATCCAACTAGGGTGCCGTAGGCAGGGTGGGGACTAATAAATATAAAGAAATAAAATAAGATAAATAAATAAACTAACAATATGTCAGATAATATCTAAAATAAAGACCACTGGAATATATACCTGCTCCTCGTTAGACATAACTATTGAAAGCTCAGACAGCCATTGGATGGTGGCAGAGTATAAAGGAGATTCTGTTTGGTAGTGCTGGGACACAAGATCTGGTAGTGCTAGAACACCGTCCATTTCTTCACTCAGTAAGGGAATAATTGGTATAACAAGGGTCCTTTGTAGGCTGGGATTCTCTGGAAGATGAAGCTAGCCTGTCAGTACAGAGCTATGATCCCAATGGCCAGTAAGTAGGATATGGAGAGACCTGGAGTAGATCTGAAACAAGTACCTGCAAAAATGGGTATCACCGTCAAATTTCTGGTACCCAAATTGACTCAAAAAGTCCAGGTACAAATTGGTACCTGGTTTCGATCCGATTCAGGTACCCGATGGCTTGGAATGTCCCAGAATGTTGACTTCTGGTCCTGGTATGTCAATGTTCCCTCCTAATGTTTCAGCTTCTGGTTCCAATTTTCCAGTTTTCCGTCCCAATTTACCAATTACTAACTGGAAAATAAAAAAAATTGGTACCAGCAATTACCAATATTTTGGGTATTTGGGTACCTGATTAGTAATCAAGTAGCCTGCTGAATACCCGACATGGGACTCAAAAATGCAGCTATTACCCATGGGTACCAAATTAGGTACACGTTTAAACTCCAACAGCACCTTCTTGTTTGGTGTCACGGCACTGAGAGGGAATGTGAAATACGGATCTGACTGTAAGCTCCCACTGTTTAAAGGGAAGCACGTGTGGTGGCCAGTACAAGATTTCCTCTATTGTCATAGCTCAGGTACTTCTGTAACTGGAGTGGAGGAGGTTAATGCTCAGGTAGAGCCAACTTGCCTTTAGTGTAGCTTGGACAACATGTGGTTTGAAAACATACCACACCAGGCTGATTTAATAGTTTAGTGGGAAACCAATGGCAGGTTCCTTATTCTCTAGGGAGACTGTCTGGAAGCTATGACCATGGAAGCAGCTGGTTAAAGTGACATGTCTTTCAGGGGTGTAGCTAGATTGGAATGGGACCTGGTGCAAAAGATGGAATGGCCCCCTCAACCTGCCCCCACATGAGGTGCACATTGACAGGCAGTGCAATTGCACCAGGGACCTTGATCCTGGACGCCCACGTACCCTGGTGCAGCTGTATCTCCTGCCACCGGGAGAGAGGTGGGGGTCCCATTCCATCATCTCACTACACCCCTAATGGTTTGGGGGCCCCCAGGCTTGTGGCCCCCAGTGCAGCTGCCCCTGGTGCATGTATTATAGCTTGCCCGTTTGTGACAGATTGTGTCAGATATCCTTTTGCTGTATCAACACCGAACACATGAAGCTGCTCTATATTTGTTCGTTTGAAGGTTCGTTTGAGCCCGAGCCTGGGCATCTTCCGGAGACGGTGCAAGACCTTTGTATTTGTTAAGGCATTTGGCGGGCAGAGATAGGGAATGGGGGGTTGGTGGGTGTTTGGGGTAGGAGTGTGATGGGGGGGTTGGGCAGGGGTGGGGAAAGGTTGGGGGGTTGAGAGATTTTTTTAAATGCTGTTTTTATCTTTATTTATTTATTTTTAAACTTAATATCCCGCTCCTCTCTCCTCTGGCAACCTGGAGTAGCTCACAACGTAAAAATAAATACAAATAGAAAATAGAATTGAAAATTTTAAAAAATCATCATAATATAAACCTTAAATAATATAAATCTTAAATTAAAAGAACAATTTTAATTGCCTGCAACAAACACTTAGCCCACCCTAACCCAATCCCCCTCCCCCACCTTCAGAAATGCTTGGTGGAAAAACCAGGTCTTACAATTACGTCTGAAAGCCAGGAGATCCGGGCTGAGGTGAACCTCCACCGGGAGGACATTCCATAGCAATGGTGCAGCTGCCGAGAATGCCCTCTTGTCAGTCTGGACCTGCCGATAATGTGGGACCTCCAGGAGAGTGTCTCTGGACGATCGCAGGGCAGACCTGGGGGTGAGGTGATCTTCCAGATAATCAGGACCCAGACCGTGTAGTACTTTAAAGGTTAAAACCAGCACCTTGAATCTGGCCTGGAAGACAATAGGCAGCCAGTGCAGAATGCAAAGCACTGGCTGATATGTTATTTACGGCTAATACCAATAAGCAGCCGGGCCACTGCGTTCTGCACCAGCTGCAGCTTCCGAACCGTCACCATGGGCAGCCCCACGTAGAGCGCATTGCAATCCCCTCAAGGTGACAAATGCATGGATGATGATGGTGAGATCGGAGTCTGAGACGTATGGGTGGAGCCGTCTCACCAGATTTAATTGGTGAAAAGCGCCCCTGGCCACAGCCAACACCTGGAGATCCAAGCACAGCTGTGGATCCAGGAGCACCCCCAGAGTCCTCACAGATGGAACCAAAGGAGGGCAAACGCCCCCAATAATGGAGGAGATCCCCTTACTCAGATCACCGGCTCCACCAACCACCATCACCTCTGTCTTATCAGGATTGAGCTTCAACCAGCGCAGCTTCATCCAGCCCCCCACAGCCGCCAAACAGTAAGGAGACAGCAAGGCCTGTGTCTGATGAAAAAGACAAATACAGTTGGGTATCATCTATGTACTGATGACAACAATGCCCCCCCCCTCCCAGCTGCACATGACTTCCCCTTGCGGCTTCATATACACATTGAACAAGAGAGGGGACAGAATGGAACCCTGCGGCACCCCACATGGGAGGTCTCCCAGAGAAGATGTATAATCCCCGAGCACCACGCACTGGGATCTATCCGTAAGGTAAGAAGTTAGAACGGAACAATTGTAAAACGATTCCGTCCACCCTGGCCAAATCCTGCAGGCGTATCACCAACATCTCATGATTCACGGTGTCAAAAGCTGCTGATAGATCTAATAAAACTAGCAAGGTCACACAACCACCGTCTAGTTCCACGAGGAGGTCGTCAGCCAAAGCCAGAAGCGCTGTCTCTGTGCCATAACCTGGACGAAAGCCAGACTGCGCGGGAGCAAGAAAACCAGTGCAATCTAGATGTTCCTGCGGCTGATGGGCCACCACCAGTTCAATAACCTTCCCTAAAAAGGGAAGGCTAGAGAGAGGCCAATAACTCGCCAGGGCGCCAATGTCAAGAGATGGTTTCTTGAGGAGAGACCGAACCACTGCCTCCTTGAGGCAACCTGGCACTCTCCCCTCCTGAAGGGAGGCATTGACCACACCTGCCTGCACTGCCCCCAGTGTCTGCCCAGCAGCTCTTACCAGCCAGGACGGACAAAGATCTAGTTCACAAGTTGTGGCCCACTCAGACCCCAGCACACATCTGCTGCCTCGGTTGGCATCACCAGTTGAAACTCTTCCAACAAAACCTTACCAGACAGGGCATTTCCCCCCTCTACCTCTGCCACTGCTTTCAAAGTGACAGAGTCAAAGTCATGCTCAATACGAGCGATTTTATCCTCAAAATACACCAAAAACATGTCACAGCGGGCTGTGGGCAAATCCATATCCAGGCAGAGAGAGGCTGGACCGACCAAACCTCTCACCACCTGGAACAGCTTCACGGGATGCAAATGTGCGGATGCTATGAGAGAAGTGAAGAATCCCTTTCTTTCTGCCCGCACGGCCACAGTATAGGCTTCTAACCATGCTCTATACTGCAACCAGTTGGCTTGATTGTGAGTATGATGCCATAGGTACTCCAACCGCCGACCCTCACGCTTCAGCCCCCGCAGGTCCTCCATTAAGCATGGAGCCCTGCAGTGCCAAAGCGCTGGAAGCGGACGTCCGGGAGCCACCTGATTGATGATCCTTGCCAACCAGCTGTTTCAAAAGGTCATCGATAGAGCGACGGTTGAGATCCCCAGGGATCTCCCCTAGAGCATTCAGGAATCCTTCCGGATCCATAAATCTCTACCGTCAGACCATCCAAACTGGTCCCGCACCCCTATGATTAGGCAGGCGTAGGAGGTAATGGTTCGACCACAGCAAGGGTGTACCTCCCATACCCCCTATCATTGGACCCCCTGCCTCAAAGTCAGCACAAAACATCAAGTCCAGAGTATGCCCCGCAACATGTGTCGGGCCAACCACTACCTGGGACAGTCCCATGGTTGCTTTGGCAGCCATGAATTCCTGTTCCACCCCATGCAATCTGACCTCAGCATGGATTGGATATTGAGGTGTCTCAGGACAATGAGCTTTTTTTTATATGTATTGTTTTTATCTATTTTGTAAACTTTCCTGAGCCATTTGGGAAGGGCGGAGTAAATATTTAACTAAATAAATATTATTTAAAATTTCTATAACACTTGAAGTGTTCAGAGTGCTTTACAATCTTCTACTACTACATATCATTTTTATAGCACTACTAGGCATATGCAACACTTTACAGCCACAGATTTTCAGAGACAGGTCCAGTAGGCTTACAATCTAAGATGGACAAGGATGAGGTGAACACAGGGAAAGACACACACACACACACATATATTCCCATTTTACAGATGGGGAACTGAGGCTGAGAGGTTGTGATTTGCCCAAGGCTACCCAATGAGTTCATTGGCTAGAGTGAGACTTGAACCCTGGTCTCCCAAATCCCACTCTAGCACCTTATCAACTACACTACACCACACCGGCTCTCAAGCCTTATCTATCTTACCCTCACAACAACCCAATGAAGTAGATCACTATTATTTCCATTTTTACATATGAGGAACTTGGGCTGAGAAACTGTGACTTGCCCAAGGCCACCCAGTGAGTTCATGGCTCAGACATGATTTGAACTCTGGTATCCCAGATTGGGTTATTGAAAATGCCATTCACATTGCCCTTTTCAATAACCCAGAGTACCTTAGATGTTCTCACCTGGTTGGCAAGGTGTTGCTCTGCTAATACTGATTATGACCCAACAGATTATATGACCCAACAGGTCACACTGGGGGAAAACAGCAGGGAGTGGATCCCCCAGTGTGACCTGTTGGGTGCTTCTCCCAAGCCACCGTGATTGGTCACTGTTGGAGACAGGATGCTGGGTTAGATGGACCATTGATCTGACACAGTCTGGCACTTCTTATGTTCTTATGATTTAATTAGAAGAATGGAGTCACAAAAAAGTCCTCTTTTCCATTCACACATTTTTTGTGTAGTACCACAGAAGATAGAAAAAGAGAGAATGGGAATGGGATCAAATAGCTGCAAGATAGATTTTGGCTGCCTATTCAAAAAAACTTTCTGACTAAGAGCAGTTGGGCATTGCAAGAGCTTGTGGAATATTCTTCCACGAAGGTTTTAAGGAATAGGCTGGACAAGCATCTGTCTGTGAGGTTGTAGGGACAGTGTATCCTGCTTTGGGGTCAGACTAGATGATTCTTGAAGTTCCTTCCAACCCTACAGTCCTATAATTAAGTAACAAGATTAAATAGGAAAGCGTAGTGAGTTAGTGCCAGCCGAGGCAAGGGGAGAAGTCACGCCTGCTGCAGCATTATTGCCACTATAACTGTTGAAATCAGTGGAGAGCCAATAACACACTGATGAATCAGGCCACCAGTCTGTAGATCAATCAGAAAACTTAAAAATGGGCTGCTGACAGGTCGGTCATACATGCTTGACTAGTTTACTTTTGACCGCTGGTGGATTGGGTAACGGACAGGAGACCTTGAGGAATGGCAAAAGGAGGATTTAACAAGTGAGAAGGGTGTGGAAGATTTGCTCAGAGTTTTTGGTTGCTCTATGAAGAACAAATCTCTCTCTCTCTCTCTCTCCCGTTCTAAAAGGAAGGTTTTTTCTTCATGGGAAGAAAACAGGAGGGATTCAACTGCTGCCGGGACCAAAATAGCTGTCACTAATCGTCGTAATCCAAAATGAGAAGATTGTTAAACAACAAGAATTCTGAGCACCTTTCTTATTCTCATTTATATAGTGCTTTTGTCATTCTCAGTGCTTTACAATACTTCTCTAGCTCACCATCACAACACCCCTGCGAGGTAGGTCATTGTTAGTCCCATTTTACAGGTGGGGAACTGAAGCTGAGAGTGACTTGCTCGTGGCTACAAACCCCCTTCCCTCTGTCCATCTCCCAAGTCTAATGCTTTATCAACTAGGCTACCTTCTGAGAATCCCAGAAGTGCCTCATGAAGGTTAAATAATAAAATTAATAATAATAATAATAATAATAAATTAATAAAAGCCTTGCAAGCCTCTCTGGTGTGATAAGTAAGAAAAGCAGAGGGTGTGCTTTGCCCACTATAGAGGTGGAACACAGCGCAAGCTGGGAAGCGAGGAATTCTGTATTCACACAGATGTGCCACGAATGGCTCAGCAAAATCCAGGATTTTAGCCACAACACCATTGTTAACAAGCCACCCATCTGAAAAAGGAACCAGGAGGTCTTTAATAAGTACACGTGGAAGAAAACTTTGTTGTTATGTCTCTTCTCAAATACGGTATATCCAACAGCCCAATGCCCATTCCAAATGGTGTTGGTACCATCTCAGAATAAAGTTCAATTGCCAGCCTCAGTTCTCACGGAATCCATGTGTTCCTTGGAGGGTTCTCAACCCACACTGGCCCCTTTCCTGCTTTGTGTCTGTCAGGTATGATAGGGTCAGAGCACAACGTGGCAAAGACTGGAATATAAAGTAATGAAGAGTGAAGGGAAAGCAAATTAATTAAAGGGAGGAGTGACTCATCAAGAGCCAAAGAAATGAAATATTGTTGTAAGAAGTCCAAGGAAAATGCTTAAACATTTACAGAAAAAGATGTTTCAGTATGTACTCTTTTCTTCAAACTTGAAAGGAAGGAAGAGAAAAATAGGAATAGCATAGAGCAGGTGTGGACAAAGTTCCCAAGCCCAAGAGCAGCAAACTAAAACGTTCATATCACCGAGAGCCAGAAGACACATTGTGGTGATCATGGATTCCCCTGATCCTGGGGTAGGACAGCATACCTTCCCCCAATTCCTCCTCACATGCATCAAAGCTCCAGTGCCCTGGTGGTCTGGTGGGTTGCAAAAGCAATAGTGGCACAGGGCACACTGCCCCTCTTCCCACAGACTCCAGTGGCAGAAATGGTGGCTTGGCTTTTCTTGCTCCGGCAAGAGCTGCATGGACATGCCCTCAGGCAGCTACTTCTGTTAAGAGCCACAGTACAAGTGCCTGAGAGCCACAAGCCGCCATTTGCCAACCTCTGGCATAGGGTCTCATTACTCCTGGAGTACAACGTGGTCAATGCTCTGCCCCTCCCAGTATTGTGGATAGCTGTATCATTGGACAAGGGGTGGGGTGACAGAAGAGGAGGTGTCCCATCAAGCATGTGTTACAGGCATTACCCAGTGTTCTTTCCTGGCCTCTTTACTGACCGATGCAGAGGGTAGGATCTGGCCCAAGCTACCTCTCCCAAACAGCTACAACCATAACACAACCTAAACAAAGTGCATTTGTTTACCTTTCCTCCCATCCAGATTATGTAAGAAAAAACTACTCATTTAGTTACAAAGTAGCTTTTATATACAGGATTTTGTTGCATGTACCCTGGAAAATCAAATTAATTGCTTTACAGAATTGTGTGACTAAGTTTGAAAACGTCTGTACTTAGGTCGTGGATATCAAGACCTGTTCCTTGCCCTGGTGGGTATCTATCTGGACTCAAACACTACCTGCCGTTTGGGAATCACACCACTGCCTTGGAGGTTGGTAAATGACTGGGCATTTGTTCTGGTAGGTCTCGTAGTGTGGAATTCACTCCTCCTGACATCTGTCTTTGTCCTTCCCTTATTAATTTTAAGGAGCACCCCAAGATGCTTTTATTTGAGAGGCACTTTTAAGAATGACATTGGGTTTTTCCCCTCTCCCATTCCCTTTTTGTTTGTTTCATTCTTAATGGTATGTGTATTTTAATTGTGTTTTTATGGTGGTTCAGTAGGAAGGGAGGGCCCTTTATAAATAAAATTATTGTTGTGGAAGTATTTTGGTAGGCTTTTGTGCAATGATTTTTGTGATGGTGGGATTACACTCTCCAATGACATTTGTACATGAGGTTCATTCCTGCTTCTGCTTATGATGATGTTTATATAGCATCGGCAAAGTAACTGGCCCTGAACAGTTGGGATTAGAGACAGAGCCTTGCCCCAAGCAGTTTACAGTCTAGAATTTTCAAGGGGAGTAGGGAGACAAGGGGAGGTATTATGGATACATTCCTGAAGCTGAAGTTGCAGGTACATGTGCTTTACTTAGTTACAAGGGGGATCCCAAAAGGTGAGACAGTAGGAGTAGCATAAAGGAGCAATTTATGGGGGTGAGGAGTTAGGGAAAGTCAGATGAAAGAGGCAAGCCACCTTAGCAGAAATGTGAAGGTCATGAGGAAGATGAAGATTTGAGTTAGATGGAAGACTTACAAGCTTCAGATCAAGCTCTCGGGCAATCTTATTCTCTGTAAAGCGCCAGGTACATCGCTGGTACTATATAAAAGCTTATAATAATAATAAGTTGGGCATAGCACCTTGAACTATATTTCTCATTATGCATTTGTTTAATTTCAAACCAGATTTATACCCCCAGCCTTGTCTACCTGGTTAACTTTGCTTGGGTGGATAATCTCATAAAGAGCTGTCAATGTTTAGCCAAGTTGCTGACCACAGCACAGCGCTTTGCTATTAAATTTACTGCTCTTTACATTGTAAAGCAAATGCTACACAAGTCTTGCATAACAGCAGAAACACATTCTTGTAAGTACCTTTCTTTAACTGGAGGTCATTTCCATTGCAGTCTGCTAAGGGGTGGTTGGTGCCATAGTCAGTGAGGTAAAGCTACATGATTGCCTCATACAGTAATTATTGTAAAAACATCTGCGGTTGGTGGGTGAACAAAAGGGGGCCTTATGCTCAACTGGATGCCATTGCTCCATTTAGCTGTAGCACAAAACACACTTTTTAATCCCACATCAAGGAGAATTCCAGAACTTAAGGGAACATTCTAGGTCAAAACGCTGGATGTGGCTTTTCCGGTATTATTGCTATTGATATACTGCCAACAATGTACTGCTGCACCATCATTAATTTGAGACAGTGAGCACTGAGCTGTAATAGTGAAGCATAGATCCCTAGAGTAGTACTCCTCAGAGCGCTGAGGAGTACTGCACTGGGGATGCTATGATCTATACTCTGTGGATCTCTAGGGATCGGAGGTCAGGACTCCTCTCTTAGCTCTCCCTACACCCCTACTTGTGGCCTCTGTTCATCAGGCAACATGCTCTTATCTCTGCCCTGGTCCTCAATCACTAATTCCCAACTCCACACTTTCCAGCTTGCTGCACCACATGTCGGAACAAACTTCCTGAGGTAATGCATCAGGCTGCATCCCTGTCCATATTCAAAAGGCCCACTTCTTCGAGATCCCTTTTAAATCATGAACCCAGGCCCTGTCCAAGCAGACCTAACAATCCACAGCCTTGTGAATGTCAGCCATTTTAACTGAAATAAATAAATGTACTGAATACCTGCATTCTGCAGTCTATTGGTCATAGGAAGACTCTTATTTGTAGTCTGTCTTTGGACATTTTTACACACACCTTAAAGTTCTGGAATTTTCAATCTTCTGGGTTTACAGTCCACAAGTAAGTTCCAGATGCATTTTTCTCTCTCATACACTGCCCTGAGGCAGTTCCCCTGGATGCATTCTTCACACACACACTGCCCTGAGGCAGTTCTTAGATGCATTCTTTACACACACTGCCCTGAGGCAGTTCTTAGATGCATTCTTCACACACACTGCCCTGAGGCAGCCTAAAGTAGCCGCAGCTGTAGCTGTGAGGGGTTGCCATGGAAACCATGGCATTGCCTCCCACCCACCTCCTCCTCCTGCTCCCGTTCCACCCCCTCCCCCTTCTCTCCTCACATCCTTCCTTCCTGCCTCTCTAGAGGAAATCTCCGCTCTGCTCTCTTCATCCAACCCCTCCACCTGCCCCCTTGACTCGATCCCCTCCTGACCTCTATTGCTCCCACTGTCACCCCCCCACTTCTAAATGTCATCAATCTCTCCCTTTCCACAGCCTCCTTCCCCTCTGCTTTCAAGCATGCCATGGTCTCCCCCATCCTCAAAAAGCCTACCCTGGACCCTTT
>QEPC01003360.1:19729-33350 GCA_003113815.1 Sphenodon punctatus
GGGGGGGGTGATTTTTAATCCCCCACCTGTTTTATTTATTTTTATATACCACCAGCTTTATTGATTTGTTTTATGGTTGTATTTTAAATTTTTAAATGTTTTTATTGTTGTAAACCGCCCCGAGCTGCTGTGCAGGATGGGGCGGTATAGAAATCTAATAAATGAATGAATGAATGAATATCTAGGTTAAACTGAAAAAAACAAACCCCACCCCATCTACTATCTCAGCTATAGACTTACTAGGCAGGATCTATTGCTAGAGAGAGCCTGGACCAAGGAGTGAGTTATGGGGTACAGTGGGAATAAGTAAATACAACCCTCTGAAAGAGGGCATGATTAACAAACCCTGGACCGAGCATGCATTACGGAGATTCTTATTTGTGGGGAAAAGGCAATGCTTTGCTGCTAGGAGGGCAGATAGCCAGGCCCTAGATATGTACAGAAGTCAGAAACCATTGCAAGAGTGCTGTGTCTTTGCCCTGGGGCTATGGATGTTCAAGCAATACAGGCTGACCTAACAAACTTCCTTTCCAGTGAAGCTTTTTGGACTTCAAGCTTGAGAAGAGAGAAGTTGTACACACAAGGAGAAAGATTGAACAGCTTTAAATGAAATGCAGCCCTTCCCTCGCCCAAAGACTGTTACAGGAATAGGTGAATCGAGGCTGGGGTCCCATGTTCCAGGCCTCATGCCATCTTAATGGCTTTCGCGGCAGCCATATGATGCACTCACCATGCCTTGGTCAGCCTTGCCCTGTGATGCAGTGCACTGGTGCCTGGCAGGAGGTTTCCCCTGCCATTTGGTGGGGCAGGCACCTGGCTGCTGTGTCCGTAGAAGGCAGCCAGGGTCACAGCAAAGCAAAGTAAGGCTGCCCCAGGTATGGTAGCATGCCACTACTCACATGCCTAGGCCCTGTCTGCTTCACTGTGCGGCAGGCGCTAGCTCGTTCCGCACGGCCACGTCACGGCCAGGGGAGAAATAGCGGGTGGGCTGGAGAAGAGGGGTGGGGCCAGTGCCTTGGCCTACCTGGTTGCCCCACAGGAGAGCTGACTGTGTCCTGCTCCCCATGGTGGCAGTGCTTGGCTGCCCAGAGGCATCAAGCCCTGGCTTCACAGCAGGTGTGGAGGCACCCTGTGTTTTACTTCATTGTACTGGAGTTTCAGAAGCTGAATTGCAGCTGCTCCTCAGCCACCTGGATCACATCTCCAGCTTTGCCAGCCAATCACACAGCAAGAGATGTGTATATGTGCCTTGTGGCTCTCTGCCATAGAACCATGGCTCTTGGGAACTTTGCCCATCCCTGGCCTATTACCTCAAAAGATTCATCTTAAAAACCCTCAAGCAACAAGTCCCACTGATGTACTCAATTTTCTCAATGCCATCATCATCTGGCGATCTAGCCAGAGGGGGTGAGAAGAAATGGTCCAGCTTCAGTTGTTTTGATGCCAACGTCTGGTCTGGCAATCAGCTGCCACCGGGCGAGCTCTCTTCCGGGACATCTTGGGGGAGCTGCAGTGTGGGGGTAGGAGCACACAGGGGAAGCAATCAGGATGAGTGGCAGCAAACCCCCTCCAATCCAGGCCTCTGGAGGGAACCCTCAGGCAGGTGAAACACCAATTTTCTCAATGAGAGAGAGAGAGAGACTTTCTGCAGTTTTGACTGCAGCTTAAAGTATTAACACGAGACTTGGGGCAAGTAACTAAGAAAACATGTTATATTAAGGTTTTTTATTTACTCAATGCTTAAACATTTACAGTAGAGATATTACAATATATACAGTTTCTATTTACATAGATCTTTCTATAAAATGGAACATATACAAACAATACTTTTTTTCAAGCTTTTTACTTCACCTAGACATACTGCATCCAGTTTAGGTTGCTCTGAGGGTACGGCTCTCGTCAAAATTTATACTAAAGTAAATCAACTTTAGCAATAATTGGATTGGGGCCCACTGTGAAGCAGTGAACAATGTTTCTTCATCTAGCTTGTGTGCCTCCGTATGAAGAGATGGGAGATAAGGTCTCAGTATCGAGTTATTTCTGGGACTTAGGCTACATGCTGCGCTTTAGCCTTGGTGAAGGCTAACTGGTCGCAGCAGGGTAGTGTGTTGCCCTATCAGTACAACATCCTTGGGAGTTTACAGTAGCCAAATAATGTATTAAGTTATATGGCAACAAGGAAGAGAGAAGCTCATTCATGAGGTTTTGATTGTCAAGTATTTATTCCTTTGTTGCTATGGACTTCAGTGGCAGCATCATACCTAAGGCCCGCACAAGAGGATTAAAAATCCCTTCTGAAGTCAAGGCACTGATCTTTAAGCAAGCATGGTACTTTGCCCCCACCCCACCCCCTTAAGATGCAACGCAGAAGAGTTAATTGGATGCAGTTGGGTATTACATTCTTCCAATTATGGGTTAAGTGCCATATATGCTATTTCTGTATTCCAGATTTTAAACAGTTTTAAGAAGTTACTTGGTTTTTAGGCATTTCACATTTTTACTCCATTCCTCACTGAATTTAACATTTGAAAAAAAGCACTATTCTGGGGACAGTTGCCATGACAGACACAGGAACTGATTGACATCACTGGTTTTTTGAGGACCATTCCGTCAGGACACTGGAACTCCACCTGGATTGTTTTGGTGTTGTGTGGTGTGCAGCACCGCCCGTCATTGCAGACTCCACAGTAACGGGGTTTATACAACTGGATGCTAGTGCAGTTCTTATATTCTAGGGGAAGAGCTTTCAGAGACTTCTGTGTTCGGACACACTTCTTCCCTTTCTGGAAGAGCAATATTAAGGGTTGTTAGGTGAAGAGCATGTAAATAATTGTATAGAAGAACAACAACTACTGAAGGTTGTTGGTCATATGCAGGACAATTCATTGAGCTGGAAGCAAATAGCAGGGACTGAATCACTCCATTATGACCCGTTGTATATTTCTCTGAAGTCTCCACAGTTGGCCAGTCAGAGACAACGCTGGGTTGAATTAGGGCCAGAACAAACATTTGGGTCCAATTCCATCTTTGATAGAGCCATCTTGTCTGGGAAAGCCTAGACCAGACTGTTTTACTAGCAATCTGGATTGGATTGGCCCCATGCTTCACATGACAGCACTCTGTTTGGGGGTTCTGAAAAGCCGATTTCCATGAAGAGGAAAGGGGCTAATCCAGTTTAGCCCTTGGGTAGATGGACCATCAGCCTGTCTCAATGGCCCACTGTGTTTTTATTGTACTAGAGGCATGCAGTCAATTTCTAGTCTCTGCATAACTGCCAATTACTATTTTACCCAAGTTTCATGCTGCAAAGTCTGGCCAATGCCCCTAATTCAGGAACTTCTCATGGCTTTTAGTCTTAGCTCAACTCCAGTTACACTTTGGGAAATCTTATTGGTGTAAATTCAACTGCCAGCAAGAGAACCTGATGGCCAGGGTTCCACAATAGTCTTAGTACAGCAGAAGCAAGCAGGATTGCTTTAGAGAATGTCTGAAGCCATTCTCCAAGTCCACAATACAGGACTCCACAGCAACACACAGATACCAGAGGATTTGCAATGGCACTCATCGCTAGTAGCTACGAAGGGGTCTCACTAAATATGCAGCTCCAGATGCTCTGGAGAAGCTTGTTTATAGCTAGGCTTGGTGTACTGATTTTCTATAGCTTTTCAGTAATTAGCAAGACAAGCCTGCATTAATGAGTTTATTCTCTAACCAGTGCTTGACTCGTACCTTATCAATCAGCTGTTCACTTCCACAAGGACGCACCACACAAAGCCGTGTCTGCTTCACCATCTCACACCGACGATTCCGGTTGGTGATGCGAGTGGAGATGCCCATGCCGCAGCTTTTGGAGCATGCACTCCATTCGGTTGTTTGCTCAATACAGTTGGAACTCGATTCCAAAGCATCAATTCCAAGTGTGGCTTCTTGCCTATATGCTATAGATACATATACACATAATAGATTACTGGTAGACATCTAAGAGGTTCCCCTTAGAAGTTCTTCTTTGTTAGATAGTCAAGATTCCAATGCAATATCCTACAGTACTAATTACTTTGAAATGCAGCAACTGGATGTTAAATCCTGAAGTCACTGGAATGATTTTGTATGCCAAAAAGTTATTTTGATTGGTGTTATGCTGATGACCCCTTAGTAGAATGGATACTATTCTGTTCAAACTGAATCAAGGTTCCCGACACTACCCTCCCAGAATGTCTTTTTTGCAGAGACCAGAGACGAGGTTAGTTCCTTTTCTAGGTCCCCTTTAGGCGTCTTGGCAAAAGGACAGAACCACCAAGGTCTGCAGCTAGTCATAGAAAGGATACATAGCCACAGTGTTGTGATACTGAAGAAACAGAAGCCTTTCCTGATGGAACTACAGTTTTGAGACCAGTGTCTTGAGATTTATTCCTTTTTATGCCAGTGAGAATAAAGTGAATTGCTTTATGTTCATAGTCATAAAATAATCTCACTTGGCAATTTGTAAGTAGGATGTCAAACAATACCAGAAACATAGCCATGGAAAATTATTAGAACATTTACAGAGTTCAAGATTGGTGTTAAGACATTGTACGGACAGAGCATTTGCTAAGTTGTAAAATGTAAATATTACCAAGCTTTATGGCTCTTTAGCAGTAAAGTCTAACGCTGGCGAGACAATTCTCCATCCTTAAAGCCAACGGAAGTTTCACTACCGACTTCACCTATTGGATACCACTGAAGAGCCCACTATTGGATACCACTGAAGTGTGAGACAGGACCTTGGAATACCCACAAATCAAGTGGGCTTGGTTTCTAGAAGGACTTTAAAAAAAAAAAAGTTATGCTCTTGCCAAAAAGCTACTTTTTTCCTTTCCTGCAGGGTGCATTTCCAAAATGGTGATCCCATAAGAGAACTCACCAGTTACAGGAAGAAATGGATCAAAAGGAGACTCAAAACAGAAATGGGGAAGAGGCATCGTAAGAGTAATCTTCCATCAATAAAAACAAGTCTCCCGATTGAGGAGCAACCCTTTGTTTATATTACATTGAGACATAACACCTCAGAGTCAATGAAGGTTCAACATCCCTGTCAGAAGTGCGCCGTTGACCATATTGTGCCTATGTCAGCATTGGAAAGGATCGACGGTCATCTGAAGAGGACAGCATTGGAAGGGATCTCGAGGGTTAGATGCAGCTACGACATTCAACAGATCGATGTCCTGCGTCTTTTTGAAAGATTTTCATCTGGAAGCTTTCAGGTGGTTAAATCAAGCTCTAGCACTTGGAATAGCCATCAGAAAGTCAGTGACAAGGTTTGAAGAGTGCCAAATCCCAGGCTTTCCCTAGATGTAGCTTTTGCAGAGTCTGTTGCAAGTACCACCAATCAGTTTGGCTAAAAGTTTAACTTTTGTACCTAATATTCCAAAGAGGCAAGATGGGAGTATGCAGCTGCTGCAGGCTCTAATCCCAAAAGCATTAGATTGGCACAAGCCTCATTCACTTCATTGAGGTTTGGGCCAGTGAGGCTTTTAGAGGACTGGGCTGTAAGTATCTATCTGGCACTGCATTTTTCCAGCATTAGCTGATGAATTCCTGAGAACTCAGAGCTGCAGATTTGGGAATTTCCCTGCCAGCAGCAGAGACAGAGCAGTCTTAAGCAAGAGGGGAGTTCCTATCTCACCAGAAATGGGGACAGCTCTGCTCACTTATCCAGCTGCCAGGAAATTCAAGTTCTGCCTGGGATAGAATGGTCTGGGGCAGAGATGTAGCCAGTTCAGAATGGGCTCTGGTGTAGAAGATGGAACGGGCCCCCTGCCTGTATTTCCCCCCTCGGGGGGGGAGGGGGGGAGAAGAGGGGAACTGCACCAGGAAGCACAGCCCCCTCCTGCCCCTTTTATAGCTCCGCTTTTGGTATCGGGGACAGTTCCGTATTAATATTGCCCCCATGAGAGAGGAAATGAGGGATCGAAAGAAGGGACTCCATTTCTGTGTCTTGTTACACCCATGCCTGCCATGAACAGGGCAAGGGAAGATGCATTGGCTTAGTCTACGAGAGAGATTTTATTTTTTCCTACTACTATTGCTGTTACCAGTGTAGCAAGGGAAGTTCTCAGAGTTTTGACATTTTAATTTACACATCCGTACTAGTAACAGTAGGAAGTTTTTCAGGGGTGGGAGAGACTAGTACAGAAAGATTATTATTTTTTTAAATTGCTCCAAAAGAGATCCATTCCAGCAAGTTTGTATATTTAAAAAAAACAAAACAAAAAACCCACACTGCAGAGACTACTCAGAATAAAATCAAGGCTGTTCTGTAGCTAGTATTTGCAGGAGCAGACTTTTCTTGAAAGAGGGTCTTTAAAAAAAGGTGGTTATATATAGTCTTTGATTACTCTGAAGTTCTCCAACTTATAGAGATGGAGACAAAGTAGTTCAAGTGATATCCACTCACCCATATCATTCTGTGCCTCATATGCATCAGTCCCACCTTTGATGAGGGGGTGCACCTTGACATCTGTGCCCACACCCATCCTAGATCCTCCTTGAGCACACTCCTTGACTACATCTTACATTAGATGGACCGAGCGGGTACCTGCCCCGGCCCCCCACAGAACTGCAGTCAATTGCCCACAACTCTATGGTGTTGGCTGGGCAACAGCTGGCTGGAAGCAGAGCAGTAGCCAGGTCCATACATAAGATGGACACCTGCTCTGCTTCGGGTTTGGCTAGCCCACTCTGCCAGTGATATTCTGGGATGTTTCCGGAGTGCTACTGGTGGGGCTACCCTGGATCAGGCACAGCCTGCTCTGCCTGCACATCTGGCAGGGGCATCTTTTAGACAGGCCACTAGTGGTGAAGCAGGTTGGCATAGCCAGCACCCAGGCAGCCCATCCATAAAAAAAGACAAAAGAACCCACTAACTCTCTCCAGACTTCTATTTATAGTCTGTTTTTCAGGGACCCATGTTCACTGGGTTTCCTCCATTGGTAGTAATGGGGGGAAATACAGTGAACACAGGTCCTTGGTTAGGTTTTCTTATAGGAAAACCAGTATGCAAAGTTCTAGTTTTGATAACCAAGTTAATAGTGTCACGTCCCAATCTTAGGCAGTTGCAAGGGGTCCCAAATGCTAGTCTGAATCTCTCACCAGCCATAGCAAAGCCTCCCATATTCACTTCATCCTTAGGATCGCAAACCCACTTCTCACAGCACTCTCCTGGGATTTCAATTTTCCTCGGGAAGGGGCAGTCAGGCCCAGGAAGCAGAAGGCCAAGATTACAGCGGGGCACGCAGCCTATCTGTCCATCTCGGCAAGTGCACTGGTATTTACAGCTAGGCTGGAACGTCTCACCACTCCGGTAGATAATCCCATCAAATACGCAGTTGTCTCCTTCAAGGACTAGAATAAAGAGGCACATCAAGTGTGAGGAGACACTTTGCAAGTCACATTTTAAAGCCTTACTGCAATTCTACCATAGAAGATTCATCCCCATTTCATCAGAAGCTTGCTTTAAACAGGGGGCAGAGAACCTCAGGCCCAGGAACCAAATACAGCCTGTGGCAAGTTTTTATATGGCCCCTTTCCAGTTCCTGGGTCTGACCCCCTGGATCTGNCCCCCCCCCCCCCCCCCCCGCACTGAAAGACTGAGCTGAGAACAAGGTAGCAGAGATGAGGGCATGCACACAAGGACAGGTGACAGAGCCATGACCTGGATCCTTCTTCTTGAACACACTCCTTAAGCACCGCTGCTCTCAACTTCTATGCAGCATTTGGAACTTGTTTTCAAGGGGGGCTCCAAGGAAGGAAGAGACTACCCACCCCTGATTTAACACATGCAGGACCCTAGGAATTTATGAACTAAATTCTGTATACAACACAAAAGAGGAAGCCCTGTGAAGGTGCCCAGCTTATTACATAAGAACATAAGTCGTGCCATACTGTACAGGTCATTATGGGGCGATCCGTTCCCCTTTGTTCACTCCCAGCTCCGGACAGTAAGAGGTTACATTCCCCAAACCTACCTGGCTAATAGCCGCTAATGGACCCATCCTCCAGAAACTTATCCAATCCTTTCTTAAACGGAGTTATTTTACTGGCCTTAACCACATCTGGCAGCCAATTCCACATCTTAATTGCACACCAAGTGAAAAAAATACTGTCTTATTTGTTTTAAATCCTCTACCCGTTAGTTTCATGGACTGTCCCCTAGTCCTAGCACATTTGTAGTACTGGTTGTATTACAGTCCCCTAGTCCTAATACAGTAGTAGTATTGCTCAGGGAAGCTATTGTTCTTTAAAAGGTTCTACCTGGGCAAGCACCTGTCTGCAATCCTGTAGGCAGAGGATATTCTGCAGAGCAAGCCTGGCCATGCCCCCTTCCTAGACTAGCTGCCCCTTGGTGCCACTTCCAATCCCACAGTTCAACTTCTAGGATTGACAACGGAAGCAAGTAATAGCATTACATGCTCAGTAAATGCAAGGGCAGATTACAGAAGGGGTGTGCGTTAGTAAAGAGACTTTGAAACTACATCCTAGAGCAGTACAATTATTTAGAGCAGGGATGGGG
Organism: Sphenodon punctatus; assembly: GCA_003113815.1. Classification (NCBI taxonomy): domain Eukaryota; kingdom Metazoa; phylum Chordata; class Lepidosauria; order Sphenodontia; family Sphenodontidae; genus Sphenodon; species Sphenodon punctatus. The sequence continues at coordinate 28,278 of QEPC01003360.1, forward strand.
AGCCTCAGGCTTAGAGCCAAATGTAGCTTATGTTTAGTTATAGTTCCTGGATCTTTAGTTCCAGCCACCCAAACACTGAAAGACTGCCACCTCTCAGGGCAGGAGATGAATCCATGACCTCGACCCTTCTCTTCCTGAGCGCACCCTTTAACTATGCAGTTAACCCCCCCACCCCCTCCTTGGTTGTACTCATTTCAGAAGTGGGCCTGGGAGGGAGACGGTTCCTACCTTTTATTTAGAGAAAGGAATTGATTACATTCTGGAACATCCAGATCTCCTTCCCCAGGAGAATCAGAGGCACCACAAGTTCATCACAGTCATGGCAACCTATTGTGGGCCTACCAGATTAGCTCTTCTCTCCTTGCTGTACATCAGCAAGACACCCGAGACTTGTCCACCCTCCGTCACTCAGGCTCCCTTGCACGCCAGCACAGGCTCTGCAGCGCCAGCTGGTGGCACCTAGGCAGTTTAAGCTAGAGCAGGGCATCACTCACCCATGCAGATGCCCAGCCTAGCTGTGGTTTCCGCGCTGCGGTCACAGTAGAGGCCACTGCTCTCATCACAGGGCTGCAGGTCGGAGCAGGTCTCCCCACGCTGTCGGGCACACACCAGGCAACAGGAGCAGCCATCGAGGACAGCAGGCACCCCAGGGGGGCAAGTGGGTGGCTCTGCAGGGCACCGGCATTGCAGCGGGCACTGAGGCTGCTGGCCACGCACCTGGAGAGAGACAAATAGACAAAGTCATCAGGCAGGCAGCCAGCCTTGCCAGGCAGGGGGCACGGTAGCTTTAGTCTCTATCCTGTGTGTAACGCACTCACCTTGGGCAGGAGGAAGAGAAAGAGCAGGGAGAGCAGGCAGCGGCTGCAGCCACTCCCCAGCCTGAGCATCATACTGCCGGTTTAAAAGCCAAGTTCAGCTATGTGCTGAATTCCCCGTACAGAGGTATTGGAGCCGGTTATATAGTGCGCTTCTGCAAGCGCCGCTCGTCTATTGGCTAGCGGGGAGGGAAATGGGAACCAATCCCAGGCGCGGGATCAGGTTTTGTTTCTCTCCTTCCCCCCCCCTCTCCCAATCAGATGTTGGTCCTTTCCTGCAAACGAATAGAGTCCAGCGTCGTGAGCATGCGTATTGGCGACAGATGAAGCTCTTCCCAAAGTTAGCCCTTGCCATTAGCTTGTGTTCCCCAAGCAGCCCACGGAGAGGAGGTGCAGATCTGAAAGGAGTAGGTGGCGGGTAGGAGAGCAGATGTATGGGGGTGGGGACGGGGTAGCCCAAGGGCTTATCCCTCTCCTTGGAGTGGGGCTCCAGCTGTTATGTTGGTAGCGGGTGCCTGCTACACTTGTGCTTCATTCTCTTCTTCTCGTTTCCACCCTCCAGGCGTGGCTTTGGGAAGACTCTTCAGTTACGAAGGAAGCAAAACCAGATCAAATAAACGTCAGGCAAATCACCCTGCCAGATTCCTAGCTGAAGCATGAAACATTTATGAGGGCATGGAGCCAAAATAAAACTCACAGAGTCTCAAACGGCCAGACTTGCTAAGTTAGGCAAAGCCAATCCTACATATGCATTCTGGCTTGGGCACAGAAGGTGCATATGGACATTGTATATACACACATTTCACACGCCCAACTATCGCCCTGTTCCCCAGCAATCTCTCTTGCACGCACACATGCACTGTGCAGATGGTACACAGGCAGATTTATGGGATCACTAGGGACCTGCTTTTTCCATTTAAACATTTCTGTGAATGCTATTTTTGGTTTGAACTTAATTTTTTTAAGTCATAATTTTCTCCTGTTCTATTAAACAACCTGTCACTACAGGGTGGGAACAGAGGGGCTGTGGTTCCTGTGCTAGGCTCCTAAGATTCATGGGAAAGGTTTAAAAACTATGAGATTTTTAAAATAATATATTTGAGGTTATTTTAACCTCTTAGTTTCTGGGCTTTTAGGGAATACAGTGCATCCACAACTTCTCTAGTTAGCCTGTTCTGTTGCATGACGGAGAGGCAACTGGTCCCAGGACCGACCCCGCTGTTTACCATTCTCCAACTTGAAGAGCGACCATTTATTGCTACCCTTTGTTTCCTATCTTTTAACCAGCTACCGGTCTATGACAGGACTCTTCCTTTTATCCCATGACTACTTAGTTTATTCAGGAGTCTCTGGTGAGGGACTTTGTCAAAAGCTTTTTGAAAATCCAAATATACTGTATAAGAACATAAGTAGTGCCATACTGGGTTAGCCCAGTGGTTCATCGAACCCAGCATCCTGTCTCTGACAGTGACCAACCTCGTCACTTGGAAGAAGTAACTAACCAACAGGTCACAATGGGGCGATCCATTCCCTGTTGTTCACTCCCAGCTCCCAACACTAAGAGATTACACCCCCCCAAACCAAAACCTACCTGGCTAATAGCCGCTAATGGACCGATCCTCCAGAAACTTGTCCAATCCTTTCTTAAATCCAGCTATACTGCTGGCCTTGACCACGTATCAACTGGAAATAAAAAGGAAAATATCATATTGCCACCTTATAAATCTTTGGTACAACCCCACCTTGAACATTGTGTGCACTTCTGGTTTCCCCATCTCAAGAAAGATATAATAGAATTGGAGGAAATTCAGAGAAGGGCAACAAGGGGTGAAAACAGACATGACGCTAACCACCCTTTAACCACCCTTGGTGGTCATTTATGCATGTTTCAGGGCTGCATAGGGCACCAATACAGCCCTGCAACATGCATAAATAACCACCAAGGGTGGTTAAAGGGTGGTTAGCGTCATGTCTGTTTTCACCCAAGGATGATAGAAGGGATGAATTGACTTCCATATGAGGAGAGACTCAACAGGTTAGGGACGTTTAGCTTGGAGAAGAGGCGATTAAGGGGGAATATGATAGAAGTTTATAACATCATTAGAGAAAGTAAATACTAGAGAGAAAGTGGCATGGAGAAAGTAAATAGGAACTATTGTTTGCCCTTTCACACAATAAGAAAACAAGGGGACACTCTGAAGTTAAATGGCAGCAGATTTAAAACAAAAGGAAGTACTATTTCACTGTGGACAATACAGTTGTGGAACTCATTGCCAGAGGAGGCAGTGAAAGCCAGCACCATAACTAGCTTCAAACAGAACTAGATAACTTCTTAGGGGATATAGCCACAAATGCTGACTAGTTGTGGCTTAAATCCTTGGCTCCCGGTAGTTGGGAGTGACTAGCAGGAGATGGGTCACACCTCCATGATCTGTACTTTTACTTCTCTTGAGCTACTGTAGCTGGCCACAGTCAGAGACAGGGTGTTGCTAGGTTCGATGGACCATGGGTCTGACCCAGTATGGCACTTCTTATGTTCTTACTTTCCCTTCCCTATCATTGTCTCTCCCTCTTCCTTGTCTATCCCTCTGTTCCCCTTCCTTCGTCCTTCCCCCCACCCCTTCTCTCTCTCAGATTGTAAGCCCTAGGGCAGGGACCGTGTCTATTCCATTACTTTGTAAAGCACCAGGTACATTGCCTGTGCTATATAAATGATTGCTAATAATAATAATAATAATAATAAATAATTAATAAATAATATCATCCATCACAGAGTTCTATTCCCCATTGCCAGAGAATATCCTTGTAAATATCTGCTCTTTGATAAGCTGACAAGAGTTGCCAACAACTATTTCCACCCTAGTTTTTGGATCAATTGCTTAATCTTCCCAAAATTCCATTGCTTTTTCAGTAGTTAAGGACTAAAACAATTCAGAAAATGCAGAAGTTTGGGGCTTGTTAGTTATAAATGAACCTGGCAACGCTGCATTGATTTAATTCTTATCTGGAGACAGCCAAAGGATATCAACGCAGCCTGCGCTCCAAGTGTCTGTGCTTTTTTCTGCCAAAGCAAACATGCCGTATTCAGCTTCACCCACCCAGAGCTGTCACAGAGTCGCTCCAGCATGGAAATCATAGATGTTAGACATGGAAGAAACTGTAGGCACCTCCCAGTCATCTATTTTCCTGTTTTAGCTGCCCTTGTTGCTAAGGAAAGACTGTAGTGAAAAGACTGGCTCCCTTAAGCCTTTTTTTACATGAGACGCACCCACCCATATCCACTCATGTCCATGCAGTGGACATGGGTGGGTGGGCGGGCTTGCGTGCATGCTCCCACAAACCACTCACCCCCACCCACTGCCTCCGCACGGAGCAACTGGCGAAAACCTATGTTGCTCTGTGCAGGGGGATGGGTGTACACCTGTCTGCACCCACCTCCCCACACCGCGTCTGCAGTGGTGCGACCATGGACTGATGCTGGGGAGGCGGCCCATTTAAAAACGGTCTTAGATACTGAACTAAGCTTTCTAGTTTTTCGTTTGGATTTATGACCCCAAACAAACATTAAAATAGGTGTACACTTAACGCCTCCCCCTTCACAGTTGATACTTTTAATGTTCTCTAAGGGTCTAGGGTGTATGGGGGCTTCTGGGACATGAGTGGACTGCAGGGGTTTGGGCGCAAAGCAGGATCAGAGCCATGGGAAACAAGAGGAAGGGCTGGAAAAAAGCCAGAGCCGGGAATACAGAGCTAGAGCAGAGAGAGAGCAAGGGCTGGATCAAGACAGGACTGGAAAAAGACGGTGATGAGAAGAGTTGTTCCACTCACATGTCATTCCTCCAAATTTTAGAGGTAGCCAAATTTGCTTCTCAATGTCTTTTTACTGAACAGAAAGCTGGGTGAACAATTAAATGAACTTCCCCTTGTTTTGCTTTCAGTTACATATTTAAAAAAACCTTTTTCTGAAATAATTAACTGAATTACCTTTTGTGGTCTTGATTTGCATGTGAGCACCTAGCTGTGTAAATTCAAAATTCTGGCTAGCATTTTATTTATTTTTTTATTCATTTATTTTAAAAAATTATACCCCACTCTTATACACATCTAGATGTGTATAAGAGACAGGAGTGGAGTAGAGGCATACGGAGTTAACCTCAAAGGAGGGGAAGGAGAGAGGGCAGGAGGGGTTGAAACTGGCAGGAAGAGGCGAGGAGGAGGCCTACACCACCACCCCGGCCTTCGGAGTGGGGCTGGTGGG
>QEPC01003360.1:39650-66266 GCA_003113815.1 Sphenodon punctatus
AGAGAGGGAGGAGGCAAAGTCCTGGGGTAGGAATGGATGAACAGAACCGAGTTTGGAAATTCGGTTCGGTTTGGTTCAGTTTGGAAATTCGGTTTGGTTCGGAAGTTCAGTTCGGTCGACCGAACTATTCGAGTTTGGTCCAAACTTCAAACTTCCGAACAAAGTTCAGAAATTCAAACCCCATTGAACTAAATGGAATATTATCTTTTAGGGATGGGCGAACAGAGCCGGGTTCAGAAATTCGGTTTGGTTTGGTTTGAAAATCGAGTTCGGTTCGGAAGTTCGGTTTGGTCGACCGAACTGGTTGAGTTCGGTCCGAATTTCGAACTTCTGAACCGCGTTCACCCATCCCTATCCTGGGGCTAAATGGCCTGCAGATCACAGAAGGGACGGGGAGATGGGGAAAAGGAGGGGGAGCAGTGGGAGAGGTTGAAGGAGGCAAGGAAATGGTCAGAGATGGGATGGGGTTCGAAGGAGAGATCGGAGACAGAACAGTTCCTAGAGAACACGAGATCAAGAGAGTGACCATCAGTGTGGGTAGGCGAGTCCAGAGGTGGAGATTAAAGGAGGAGGCTAAGGAGAGGGAGGACCTTTTTACACAGACACTCTAACAACGATAAAATGGGTGTTACATTTTATTATACTTGGTACAGGGCAACACTGCAGCCCTGCAACATAGGCCCTTTTCACACGAGATGCCTCCACCCAGCGTCACTGGGTGGAGATGGGTGGAGGCGTCTGAGTAAACACCACTTGGTGGGTGTAGGTGTGTGCATGCTCCCGCGCAACACCCATCTCCACCCACCACCCACGCATGAAACAATGGACTCCACTCCACTCCACACCTACACCCACCCATCTCGTGTGAAAAGGGCCCATGTTGCAGGGCTGCAGTGTTGCCCTGTACCATGTATAATAAAATGTAACACCCATTTTATTAGAGCGTCTGTGTAAAAAGGGCCGAAGTGAGCGATGCAAGGTTGGGGTAGGAATGGGGTAGGAATGAACGAACAACGTTGAGAGGGTGCATCAATATGAATATTGAAGTCGTCAAGGATAAGTGTGGGGATGTCATCGGAGAGGAATAAGGTGAGCCAGGACTCGAACTCAGAGAGAAAGGAGGAGAGGGAGCCAGGGGGGGCGGTAGATAACAGCAACACGGAGGTGGAGGGGGGAGTAGAGGCGGATGGAATGAGCCTCAAAGGAGGGGAAGGAGAGAGGGCAGGAGGGGTTGAAACTGGCAGGAAGAGGCGAGGAGGAGGCCTACACCACCACCCCGGCCTTCGGAGTGGGGCTGGTGGGAGGAGAGGCCTCCAAAGGAGAGGGTGGCAGGGGTGGCAGTGTCAGTGGGGGAGATCCAGGTTTCAGTAAGGGCGAGAAGGTGAAGGGGGCAAGAGAAGAAAAGATCATGGCTGCACCAGGACTTTTGGACAAGCTGCCATCTTTCAGCTTCAGTTCCCTGCCTGTAAAATGAGAAGAACGGTGACAGACCTGACCAGATGGTTAGTATAATGTGCTGTAAGCATGATTACCTGGTATGACAGTGAACAGTTTGTCCCGATCTATGCTGCCTGGTTGATCAGCAGTACCAGTATTATGTCAGCTACCATGGCTTGTCATTCAGCTGTTTGAATTCATTGCTGGTCTGGGCACAAAAACTATGATCGCAAATGGCAGTTTTGGTGACTATCCTAGCAAAGATGCCAAGGAATGAACAGACGACATGCTTCATGCTCATGTCAAGGGTAGGGAACCTCTGACCTGTGGCTTTTTTTTTGTTTGGCCTTTTTTTTCAGTTCCTGGATCTGGCCCATCCTCTGGTCTCTGTCCCCAAGCACTGAAAGAGTGAGCTCTGGAGAAGGAAGCCAAGATGAGGGTGTGCACTCTAGAATTGGGAATGGATCCATCGCATAGATCCATGATCTAGACCTGCCTTCTTTCCCTCATCTTGAGCACCCCTCACCTGTGACACACGGAACCCGTTCGAATCATAGAGTTGGAAGGAACCTCAGAGGCCATCTAGTCCAACCCCATGCTCCATGCAGGAAATCCGCACCTACAGCATCCCTGACAGATGGCTGAGCAGCCTCTGTTTGAAAACCTCCAGTGAAGGAGAGCCAACCACCACCCTAGGCAATCTGCTCCACTGCCGAACAGCTCTTACCGTTAGGAAGTTCTTCCTAATGTTTGACTGAAATCTGCTTTTTTGTCATTTGAGCCCATTATTTCTAGTCTTGCCCTCAGGGGCAACAGAGAAGAAGTCTTTGCCGTCCTTTCTGTGACAGCCCTTCGGGTAGTTGAAGACGGCTATCATGTCTCCTCTTAGTCTTCTCTAGGCTAAACATACCCAGTTCCTTCAACCTTTCCTCACAGGACTTGGTTTCCAGACCCCTGGGCATCTTTGTCGCCCTCCCCTGAATCCGTTCCAATTTGCTGATGGCTTCCAGAACATCCAGAAGCATCCAGAACTGGACGCGGTACTCCAGATGAGGTCTGACCCGCGCAGAATAGAGTGGAACTGTCACTTCTCGTGACTTGGAAACGATGCTTCTGTTAATGCAGCCTAAAATTGCATTAGCCTTTTTAGCAGCTGCATCACACACTGCTGACTCATGTTCAGTTTGTGATCAACTACAACTCCTAGATCCTTTTCACATGTACTGCTGCCAAGCCAGGTATCCCCCGTCCTATACTGGGCCATTTGATTTTTCTTACCTGGATGCAGAACTTTATATATATCTCTGTTGAATTTAATTTTGTTAGTTTGGGCCCAATTTTCCATCCTGTCAAGATCATTTTGAATTTTATTTCTGTCTTCTATGGTGTTAGATATCCCTCCCAGCTTCATGTCATCTGCAAATTTGATAAGCATCCCCTCTACACCTTCATCCAAATCATTAATAAAGATGTTGAACAGTACCAGGCCCATGGCAGAGCCCTGCAGCACCCTGCTCAACACCTCCCTCCGGATTGATGAGGAGCCATTGACAAGCACTCTTAGTTTTAACTTTCAGCGTGGCTCAAGAGGGTAGAGGAAGGTTCCTCAGTCCTGTTGTACATTATTCAAGAGGTACTAGTGTGGTTGTCCAGAAACTTCCAGGAGCAATGCATTTCTTTCTTTCTTTCTTTCTTTCTTAAAATAAACTTTCACAATCCTTTTATTTCACAATAAAATCTATTTTCCTCTTTCCTGAATGTGCTGGATATAAATGGAGAAACAAATGGGAAATTCCTCCTCAGTCAATAATGAGCATACCTTGCAGAGAGAATAAAAAGAATGACCCAAAGCAGTTATGAACTAGTGTCCTTCCTAATCTCTTTCACACTTCAGCTCAGTTTTCAACCACAAGATGACTACATCAGAAAGAAGGGATCCTTGCGGATTCATCTGTGTGTTTTCATAGTGATTCAGCAGAAAACTATTTCACCCAGATGTTTCTGTAATTGTGATACAGGTGGAAAATTCGCAATGTTCATCAGGCCCCGAATGTCTACCTGGCTAGCGTGTGGCTTAATGCGAGTAGTCCACTGGCTGAAGAATCAGACATTATAATACCAGCTGGCTTCTAAGAGAGTTTGTTCTCACTGTCTGCCTCTCTGTCTACATCGTCCTTGGTTGCTGCCTTGGTATTAATTTAGCACATATAAAAAAGGCCTTGTGTACATTAAGGAAATAATTAGACAGGCTTAAAGAAGAAAACTACCCAACAAGCAGCAAAATGCCACAGTAGGTTGTTGTGCTGGTTAGGAATGCATCTTGCATGGCAACCTATTTCAGTGCCAGCAAGACATGAATTTACCCCACAGCCCAGGATAAATATTAGACAGGCTGAAATTCTAATCTTAATCTACCAGTTTATTGGAATCATAGCACTGGAACCTAGAGCTGAAAAAGACCTTAAAGGGGTTTGGACTAGATGACCCTTGACAGTTCTTCCAGATCCAACCCAACAATTATACGAAAAGCCATCTAGCCCATTCATTTACCTGAAAGCAGGCCCAATTATAAATAAGACATGTCTAGCAGATATTTGTCTAAACTATTTTAAGAGCTTCCAGTGAGGGGGGACTTCACAGCCTCCCTTGGTAGCTGGTTCTATTGCCTAACTGTTCCTATGGCTAAAAAAGTCTTCCTGCTATTTATTTTATTGCAAATCAGACACTTATACCTATTGTTTGTATTTCAGGTTGTTCTTCTACCACTTTTAGTGACATTAAAATTGCTGAGGTCTTCTTTTTCCTTCAGAAAAGAATTCGGCCCTGTAGAGGAAGGCAACAGATGATCTTTTCGAGACTCAAATCGTACTTCAGATTTTTAATATAAGCCTGAGGTGGGGACCAAGAGTATAGTCCCCACCTCAGACCAGTAACAGAAATAGTTACTGGGTGATTTCAGACATTACGAGATCACGCTCAACCACAGTGAACCACGGTCAATTCCGCGGCGGGGCCAAAGCGCCCTGCATGTCTGTTCGGCGACCGCCAGATGTTCACCACAGTCAATACCCACATGGGGTCAAAATCAACCACGCTTCCGGAGCTCCGGCCCGGACCATCTCCGAAAGCGTGGTCAAAGAGATTCCCAACGGGCAACAAAAAAAAGTAATGTCTGAACGGCAACCACCGGCCGGAACCAAAGACAATGATTCCCAGCCGGGGACAAAGCATGCAGCATCGCTGTCAGGCAACCAGCAACAACACAGACCGAGGAGGGAGATTTAAAGGGCACACGACAGCAGCCGGGACGAGCCGCCCCGGCGCCTTCTGGGTGCTTTGACCACGACCCAGCCCGGGATCGGCGTAATGTCTGTTGCGCTGCCCCGGACTGTAGTCCAGTGGTCTGATTCCCTGCCATAGTCCCGGTCCCGTCATATCTGTTCAGGGCTTTCCTTGACCACGGGGGGTAGTTAATCTGTTCACCCCCGTTGGGAATCCACTGTGGTGAATCGGGACCGCGTAATGTCTGAAATCACCCACTGTTTCCTAGTAAGAATTTCTTACTAAGGGTGATTTCAGAAGTGACACGTTCCAATTCACCACAGTGAATCCCAACTCAGTGTGAATGGATTCACCGCAGACTGTGGTGACATGTGCGGCCCCAAAAGAAGTGACAGGATCGTGACCACCGCCCGGGGGCAATCTGAGAGAACATGGCCCGGGGGAACACAGCAGACATGCAGTGGAGACGTGGACTGCAGTTCAAGCCCCAGAATGCACCATGGCTGGTGTCAATTCCTTCCACCTCGGCTGCGGGTTTGCGTTCAGAAGTTACTTTTCATTCACCCCTGCCGTGGTGACCATTCACCACACTTCTGGACCGGCTCCCGCCCCACCCTCACGAAGCGTGGTTAGCTTCACCCCGGGCCGTGTTTGACTGTGGTGAACATCTGGATGTGAGCAAACAGACATGCACGGCGCTTTCATCCCCCCCCCCCCCCCCCGGTGTTTGACTGAGGTTGACTCTGGTGGACATTCACCACGTCACTTCTGAAATCACCCTTGGTAGTGATGGACATCCAGGGGGAATTATAGACCCAGATCCGTATTATGGTTTAGTTCCGTATGACAAATTCGTATTTAAATCCATAAAAAAATTAAAAATAGTAAAATAAATTTAAAAAAGCATTCTGCATGTGCGAAACGACCATCGGATTGTTCCGTGCATGCACAGCTTTTTGCAACATGACAGCAGCAGCAGCACCCTCATTTTGGAAAAGGACAGCCAGTCTGCACATGCTCAGTGGCTATTTTGCACATGCATAGACCGTCTGCTTGTTTTGTGCATTTATTTATTTATTTATTTATTTATAATTAAAATGAGCCGCAACAGGGGTGACGCAGTTCGGCACAGATGAAGCCGTAGCTACCCACTGTAATCTGTAATGAGAAGCTACAGAGTGGGAAGCTACAGAGTTAATCCGTACTGAAACGCAACACCCCCATTGTGGTTCAGTTTAAATTAAAAAAAAAATGTGCCTGTGCAAAGTGACCACTGGACCGTTCTGCACATGCACAGTCTTTTTCAAAGTGGTGGTGGCAGCATCACCACCATTTTGGAAAAGGGCAGCTGGTCTGTCACCCTTTTGGAAAAGGCCGCACATGTGTGGAACGGGCCAGTGACTATATTTTGCGCATATACAATGTTTTGTTTTGTTTTTCATTTTTTTAATTACTATTTTTTATTTTTAAGGGATTTAAATACAGATCCATAATATGGACCTGTAATTAAATACAGAATTAAAGATCCAAACTGTAAAACGAATACAGATCCATAATTCCCCCTGGACTCCCATTCCTACCCACTACGAATAGCTACGGATTTAATCCAAATCCAAATGTGAACTCCTAGCTCTTGGTGTACAGCATTCGTATGCAAAGCTATCTTTCAAGAGTATAACTATTGGTAGTTATCTGAAGGCACTTCTGAAGTGAACAGGAGACGCTGCAGCCTTTTCTTGTAAAGCTGTGATATATATGGTGGGATTTAAAGATTATTGTTTAGCTAATATGCAGCCAGTTCTTGGATTGCTGTTTCCTTATGAATCAATAGGTATCAACTGCAAAAAGAAGCAAGGAAATTTGTATTCTAGGCGTGCTCACTTAAGGCCTTTCCACACGGGTGCCTCCCCCCGCCACAGACGTGTGGGGTGGGGTGGGCGCCCATGTGAATGCCGCCCATGGTGTGGGGGGATGGGTGGGCGTCCATAGGAACGGCACCCATGGTGGATGAGGTGTGCATGCATGCTCTTCCATTCGACCCATCACCCACGCATCGAGCAATGGGCTCCAATGTCAGTTGCTCCGTGTGTGGAGATGGGTGGTGGGCCCGTAGGAACGGGTGCACGACCCACCTCCACCCACCGCAGGCGCAGCCGCATCCCCCCACCCACTGCAATCTCTTTAAAAAGGGCCTTTGATACAGGATAAAAGTACAAGATTAGACCTCAAGTAAGAGCACATGATATCAAAGGCGATGGGATTAAGGTGGTTATGGGCATGTCATAGAGCAAAGAGAATAGATTAATGATGAACTACAGAAATGCTTGATTAGCTCCTAAGAAAAGGGCTACTAGAATATTCCCAGAGATTTTGGAATTGATTGGATGCTGCTTTTCAAAAATTATTGCTTCGAGACTTTCCATGGTCAATAAGAAAGATAGATGACTTTTTAAAAATAAAAACATAAAATCTAGATTACCGTACTCATTGATTCTTCCAACCAGGCTTGCATAATGTCAGATCAGTCCCATTTGTGCCATGATAATAGATGATGCTTTGCTTGCAACTCACCTGTGTAACCAATAGTCAGCAGCAGTTTTTCTGTTAGCCTACCCCTATGCAGCCATTTCATCTATCCAACATGAGCTGAGAGGGGTTTTTTAAGTGGCAAGGCTTAATGGGGGTGGGGTCTGTGGCCGCTGAGTGGCACAGCTGTGGAGCACTGCAAACAATTTACACGAGCAGCTGTTCCCCTTCCCCCAGCCCGGCAACACCATCCACCCCAAGTCCCGCCCAACTGTTCGCCCTCTGCCATGACACACAGCCGTGGACACCATGTAAACAGGAAACTGCAGCAGCCAGTAACCCCTTCCTGCCCAGGAGCTGGTGCAGCCGCTACAGGTGCTGGCAGTCCTGGGCAGCAACAGAGGCGCATCCTGGGGGTGGGGGGAGACGTGCAGGAAGCTGCTGTCCTCTTCTTTTGTGTGTCGTGAGGAGGGTCTAGTGTGCTTTGAGCCACCGTGGTGGTGTATTTCACGCACACGTCCTTTAAGATCTCCTCAGAGAGCTCCCGGCAGGACTGGGCGAGACGGGGGAGGCAGCCGGCTGAGGACCTGTCTGCTGGAGTGGATGGATGCCCCGGTTCATACAGGCAGTGGGATGCATGGGCACCTGTCCCCATGCACTTGTTTGTCTTGCCCCATACAGCGCACTCCAGCTTTTTCGGCAGTGCCCCGTGAGTAGCCCTGAGTGGGTGCTGTGTGGGTTATGGGAGTGTGCATTCCCATGCACCACCTGAGCGGTTGGATTATTAATTATTATTATTATAAGCATTTGTATAGTGCCAGCTGTGTACCTGGCTCTTTACAGAACAATAAGATAGACGTGGTCCCTGCCTATGGCTTACAATCTAATAGACACGGAGCGGGGAGACAAGGAGAGGGGACATGGGGAGAGACAAGGGATTAATAACATTCAAGTGGATGCGAAGTCTCAGGTGCAGGTGCTTGGCTTGGTTGTGGTTAGGCAGGAATCTGCAAGGAGGGCAGATGGTAAATATTGAAAGGAAAGTTCTAACAGGCATCGGGAAAGGCAGCGAGGAAGAGGTGGGTTTTAAGGAGGGATTTGAAGGAGCGGAGGGAGGGTGCAAGGCGGATGTGGGCAGGGAGAGAGTTCCAGGCATGGGGGGCAGCGAGGGAGAAGGGACGAAGGCAGTTAGGGGAGCAGGGGAGATGAGGGAGAGTGAGGGAGGGGGCATAAGAGGAGCGGAGAGTGCGTGCAGGAGCGTGTAAGGAGACTAGGGCGGACAGGTAAGGGGGAGCCAGGTTGTAAAGGGATTTGTAAGTGAACACCAGGAGTTTATGAAGGATGTGTTCGGGAATGGTGGTCATGCGTGGAAGTGTCTCATTTTAAACCCCCTGAAGTCACATTGGTGGTGGCTGGTGGACCTTTAGGCTGGTGGCGTGGTGGGTGGGGCATCGGGAACCAGGGCACTATTAAAATGACATTACCATGGAATACACAATGAACAAAATTAAAAAAACAGCAAATACAGATCAAAAGAATACAGAACGTTGGTGGCATGCAAAGTAAGTGATCAATATGCAATGCTCGTCTCTGCGAGCATATAAAAAATGGGGAAACAGAAGTTGCCCTCCAGGTGGTAGAAAAGAAAATTGGCAGACAAGTGGTGTGACTGTAGCTTTGTGAATTTCAGGAGCAATTATTTGTATAAGAAATTATCTTGTCAATAAGTGCCCCAATGCAAGACCAGCCAAAGGGGTCTGTAGTTCCATAAGAACATAAGAAGTGCCAGACTGGGTCAGACCAATGGTCCATCGAGCCCAGCATCCTGTCTCCGACCGTGGCCAATCACGGGGGCCTGGGAGAAGCACCCAACAGGTCACCATGCTATCCATTCCCTGTGGGTCATCCCCAGGCTCCCGACAGTAAAGGGTTTTGTTCCCCAACCCTATCTGGCTAATAGCTGCTAATCGACCTGTCTTCCAGAAACTTGTCCAAACCTCTTTTAAACTCAGCTATACTGCTGGCCTTGACCACTTCCCCTGACAGAAAATTCCACAACCTAATTGTACGCTGAGTGAAAAAATACTTTCTTTTGTCTGTTTTTACTCTGTCACCTGTGAGTTTCATGGAGTGTCCCCTAGTTTTAGTAATAGTTGAAAGGGTAAATAACCGTTCCCTGTTTACAAGTTCCACACCACTTATGATTTTTTGTTTTAAATTTATTTATTAATTTTTCTAATAACATCATCATACAGTAACACTCAAACAACTCAAACAAAACAGAAATAGGTGCTTCACGTTGCAAAGTTTCTCCCTCTCATATTGAATAGTCCACTATGTATGTCTTTACTTCCTCCATCATGATTTTATAGACCTCTACCATATCTCCTCTCAGCCATCTCTTTTCCAAGCTGAAGAGCCCCAACCTATCAAGTCTTATACGGGTGCTGTTTCATACCCTGGATCATTTTTGTTGCCTTTCTCTGTACCTTTTCTAGTTCAGTTATGTCTTTTTTGAGATGGGGCGACCAGAACTGTACACAATATTCCAGGTGCGATCGCAGTAACCCCTTCCTGCCCAGGAGCATTATGACATCCTCAGTTTTATTCTCTATACCCTTACAAATAATTCCTAACATTCTATTTGCTTTTTTTGACCGCTGCAGCACACTGGGCTGAGGATTTCAGAATATTATCCACAATCACTCCTAGATCCTTTTCCTGAGTGGTAACTCCTAGCTTAGTACCCAGCATTGTGTACTCATAATTTGGATTGTTTTTCCCAATGTGCATCACTTTGCACTTGTCCACATTAAATCTCATCTGCCACTTAGATGCCCAAGCACCCAGTCTTGTAAGATCTTGCTGCAGCTCCTCACAGTCTGCTCGTGTTCTGACTACTCTGACGCAAATCCCACTCCCACCCTGACTTCCTCCACTATAAATTCTCCCTCACCTCCCTCTCTTCCGCTATCTCCCTGGCGAGGCAACAGTACTATGCCGCTCGGGTTGAATCCTACTCTCGTGACACTCGCCGCTTCTTCTCCATCTTTGACTCCCTTCTCAAGTCCCCCTGCTCCCTCTTCCCTCTCTGCTCAGGATCTCGCGTCATTCTTCACCTCAAAGTTTGACAAGATCCTCCAGGATATTGCTTCCCACCCGTCTCCTATCCCCGCTCCCTCTCCACCCCTCCCCGCACTCTCCTCTCCTCCTTCCCTCCCGCCTCCCTTGAGGAAATCTCCTCCCTGCTCTCTTCTTCCAACCACTCCACCTGCTCTCTCGACCCAATCCCCTCCCGCCTCCTCACCTCTATTGCTCTCACTGTTGCCCCCCCCTTCTACATGTCATGAATCTCTCCCTCTCCACTGGCTCCTTCCACTCCACCTTCAAGCATGCTACTGTCTCTCCTATCCTCAAAAAGTCCACCCTCGACCCCTCTGACCCCTCTAGTTACCGGCTGGTCTCCCTCCTACCATTCACCTCTCAGCTTCTGGAATGTGTTGTCTACTCCCGCTATCTGGAACTCCTCTCTGCCAACTCCTTCCTGGACCCTCTCCAATCTGGCTTCCACCCCCTTCACTCCACTGAAACTGCCCTTGCCAAGATTACCAATGATCTACTTGTCGCTAAATCGAAGCGCCTCTACTCAATTCTTGTTCTCCTTGACCTCTCCGCTGCCTTTGACACTGTCAACCATCCACTCCTACTGTACTCTCTTCGCTCCCTGGGATTCTGCGGCTCTGTCCTTGACTGGTTCTCCTCCTACCTCTCTGACTTCTCCTTCAATATGTCTCTTCCGAATTCCATGTCCTCCTCCCTCCCCCTCTCGGTAGGGGTTCCCCAAGGCTGTGTCCTGGGCCCTCTCTATCTACACCCTGTCCCTGGGCAAACTCATTGCCTCCCACAGCTTCCAATATCACCTTTACGCTGATGACACTCAACTCTCTCTCTCCACCCCCTCTCTTTCCCCTTCGGTTCAAGCTCGCCTCATCAACTGTCTCTCTGATATCTCTGCCTGGATGTCCCAATGCCAACTCAAGCTCAACATGGCTAAGACTGAACTCCTTATCTTTCCTCCCTTCCCTTCCTCCCCCTCTTCTCTATCCATCCTTATTGATGATGTCACCATCCGTCCTGTTTCCCAAGCCCGTAGCTTGGGATTCGTCTTCGATACTCATCTCTCCTTTAAACCTTACATCGACTCTGTTGCCAAGTCCTGTCGTTTTGCCCTCTATAACATTGCTTGGATTCGCCCCTTTCTCTCTGTCTCCTCAGCCCAAACCCTTGTTCATGCTATGGTCATCTCCCGCCTTGACTACTGCAACCTCCTCCTTGCTGGCCTCCCCTGCTCTCATCTCTCCCCCCTTATCTCCATCCAAAACTCTGCTGCTAGGGTCATCCACTCGGCCCATCGCTTCGACCACGTGCAACCTCTTCTCTCCTCACTTCACTGGCTCTCCCTCCCCCAATGAATCCTTCACAAACTCCTAGTATTTACTTACAAAGCCCTTCACAGCCTGACTCCCCCTAACCTCTCAGCCCTTATCTCCTTACACACTCCTGCACGCACTCTCCGCTCCTCCTCTATCCCCTCCCTTGCTCTTCCTCATCTTCCCTGCTCCCCTAACCGCCTTCGCCCGTTCTCCCTTGCTGCGCCCTATGCCTGGAACTCCCTCCTTGCCCACATCCGCCTTGCCCCCTCCCTCCGTTCCTTCAAATCCCTCCTCAAAACCCACCTCTTCCTCGCTGCCTTTCCCGACCCTTGCTAGAACTTTCCTCTCAACATTTACAGTCTGCCCTACCCCTGAATGCAACCAAGTCAAACACGTGCACCTGAGACTTCGCATCTGCTTGAATGTTTTTCCCTTGTCTCTCCCTACATCCCCTCTCCTTGTCTCCCCCCTCCGAGTCTTTTAGATTGTAAACCATAGGCAGGGACTGCATCCATCTCATTGTTCTGTAAAGTGCCAGGTACACAGCTGGTGCTATACAAGTGCTTATAAAATAAAATAATAAAATAATAATAATAATAATAATAATAATTAATAATAACTTGGTGTCATCTGCAAATTTGATCACCTCACTCTTAAAACCCTTTTCCAAATCATTAATGAATACATTGAAAAGAACTGGTCCCGGTACAGATCCTTGGGGCACACCACTTTTTACATCCCTCCATTGTGAAAACTGGCCATTTAGTCCCACTCTTTGCTTCCTATCCTTTAACCAGTTACCAATCCATAGAAAAACATTACCTCCTATCCCATGACTTTTTAATTTTCTCAAGAGTCATTTATGTAGGACCTTATCAAAAGCTTTCTGGAAATCCAGGTACACTATATCTGCTGGGTCTCCCCTGTCCACATGCTTGTTTACGCCCTCAAAGAATTCCAAGAGATTAGTGAGGCATGACTTCCCTTTGCTAAATCCATGCTGACTCTTTGCCATTAAGCCATGTTTATCAATATGCCCAGTGATTCTGTTCTTAATGATAGTTTCCACCATTTTGACCGGCACAGACGTCAAGCTTACTGGTCTGTAGTTTCCAGGATCATCTCTGGAACCCATTTTAAATATTGGGGTTACATTTGCCACCCCCCAGTCCTCAGGTACAGTGCCAGATACCAACGTTAGGTTACAAATTACTACTAGTAGGTTTGCAATTTCACATTTGAGTTCCTTCAGAACTCTGGGGTGAATACCATCTGGCCCTGGTGATTTGTTTGTATTAAGTTTGTCAATTTGCTCCAGAACCGTCTTGAGAGTCATGCTGATTTGTGACAGTTCATCCAATTAATCACCTACAAAGTAGGGTTCCAGCGTGGGTATCTCCCCAACATCCTCTGCAGTGAAGACCGAAGCAAAGAACTTGTTTAGCTTCTCTGCAATGTCCTTCTCCTCCCTGAGTGCCCCTTTTACTCCCTGGTCATCTAATGGCCCAACCGACTCCCCCACTCTTTGCAGTGTTGCTAGGGCAACTGGTAAGACAGGAACTGGCTGGGTGTCACAGAGCATCCATGCAGGAGCAGAGACAGGAATGGATTTGCCAGAGCTGATGTTCTATTTGTAGTTTTTTAAAGTATGTCATAAGTAAGAGGATGAATAAGGTCCACTGGTGGGTCCACTGCTCAGTGAAGATGGTAAAATGTTAGTAGGGAACAAAGAGAAGGCGGAACTTCTCGATTCCTATTTTGTTTCAGCCTTCACAGAAAAGGCAAGTCACTGGCAAAGGGTGTATGAGGAGGAAAAATTGCAGGCCAGAATAGATAACAAGGTGGTCGAAGAGGACCTGACTACTCTGAATGAATTCAAGTCTTCAGGGCCAGATGATTTACCTTCTAGGGTACTATAAGAATTGACAGAAGTACTCTTGGAACCTCTGCTAGCTCTCTTGGAGAACTATCTGTGGCAGCGGTGGCGGCAGAGGGAGCGGCGAGGGAAGACGTGGCAGCGCGGAGGAGCCAGCTGACAGGAAAAAAGCTGGTGTGAGTGTGGGTGTGAGTGTGAGTGTGAGTGTGAGAGTGAGAGAGAGAGAGAGAGAGAGAGAGAGAGAGAGAGAGAGAGAGAGAGAAATGTATCCGGAATTTACTTGTGGACTTGTAAACCCAGAAGATTGAATAATCCGGAACTTTAAGGTGCGTGTAAAAATGTCCATTGTCTCCATTTTCTTTTAAAAAGGGGAAACATTGGATCTTGGAAATTACAGACCAGTCAGCCTGACTTCAATACCTGAGAAAATACTAGAACAGATTATAAAACCATCAATCTGTAAGCACCATGATCACAATTCAGTGATTGTTCATAGTTGGTAGAGTAGTTAGTTTACTGGATGGGGGGAATGTTGTGGACATAATATATCTTGATTTTAGCAAAGCATTGTTTCGCACAAGGTCCTCGTTAACAAGCTTGCAAAGTGTGGGCTGGGAGACATGACAACGAAGTGGATTTATGGCTGGTTGGAAAACTGTATTCAAAGAGTGATCATCAATGGTTCAAACTAGAGGGAGATATCGAGTGGGGTCCCAAATGGCTCTGTCTTGCATCCAGTGCTATTCACAATTAATGACTTGGATGAAGGAGTGGAGGGAATACTTATCAGGTTTGCAAATGACACAAAACTGCAAAGGGTAGCTAACGCCTTGGAAGATATGTTGGCGTACACTTTTAGGCCCAACTCTTATGAATCTTGGACTGAAGGAGTTAGTAGAATCAGTGAGAACATGGCACACCTGTCCGATTTCTGAGACCACCTTTATTGTCCTTTTTCTACAATACTAAAAGTGGCATAGGAAAATAAAGCAGAGAGAAATATGTTCACCAACCAGAATTACAGTTTAAGACTCCGAGACTGATATGGATGGCCAATCCGTGGTCCAGCTCAGAGGGGCTGCTTCTCTTCTGAGATGGCATTCGCTCTATTCAAGCCACTGGCTTCTGGCTTGAATAGAAGTGCTCGAATTCTGGTGGGTTTTTGCGCTCCTTTTAAGATAAATGGTCTGGAAAGCAAGTCTTAGAAGGAACAGTTGAAGGAACTGGGTATGTTTAGTCTCGCAAACAGAAGAGTAAGGCACGACACAACAGCAGTCTTCAAATATCTCAAGGACTGTCACCAAGAAGGTGGCATGGAACTGTTCTGCAGCACTACAGAGGGCAGAACTAAACTAATGGGCTCAAATTATAGGAAGGTAGATTTTGGTTAGATATCAGAAAAATGTAAGAGTTGTTCAGCAATGGAACAAGTTGCCTAGGGAACTTGTAGGCCGTCTGCCACTGGAGGTTCTCAAACAAAAGGCTAGAAAGTCATCTGTTGGGGATGTTGTAGTGGTAGTCATCCTGCATCCAAGTGGGGTGTGTGTGTGTTAGACTAGATGACCCTCTAGGTCCCTTCAGGGCTGACCCATGGTATGTGCCACATGTGCAGCTGCCCTGCCCACTTTCCTGGCTGGGTGGCAGGCTGCAGCCAGCTTATCCCCCAATAAGTTCTTCTGCCTCCCCTCCCTGACTCTGGTTCCCATCCCTCACCTGCCTCTGCCTCTTTCCTAGCAGTGTTGCTGCTGCAGCTCCACCAGCAGCGACACCAGGACACCAATTGGACTGGGAGATAAAGCTGTTTGTTTACAAACAATTCCTCCCCACCTGAGCGATCAGAAGGTTGTTACCTTGTAAAGATGGTTCTTTGAGATAGCTCCCAACATTCTCACAACTGGGTTGTGCATGCTCACCCTATTCAAATAATAGACCACATGATGGTCTCGCGCACCTCTAGTATAAAAAACACTCTCCCCCCTCAGAATGACAGTTTTTTCCAACCCTTTCTAGGAATATAAGAAAATTCCATGCTGGCTGGAAGGGTGGGTGTTGTGAATGTTAGGAGCCATCTCAAAGAACCTTTTTTTACAAGGCAGCAACCTTCTGTTCTTCGAGTGGCTCCTCACAGGCCATTTTTACATGGTTCCGCCGAGTGGGGGGTCCGTGGGCACGCAGGTGCGTGGGCGGGGCATGCACATGGCCACACATGTATCCCCACTCACCCCCCACTCATCCACACCCACGGAGTAACTGCCATTTCCCCTGGTTGCTTTGTGCATGGGGACAAGTGTGGGGTGAGCAGGTATGCATGTTAGGCGCGTGCCCGCACACACCCCCACTCACCATGGGCGCATGCTCCGCATCGTTCACACAGGGCGCTTCATGGTTGGGAGAAGCCTGTGTAAAAAGGGACACATTGTCACAACTGTCTTACTTATACTGTCTTAGGAATTTAGGATGTAAAGCAATATCTATTCTATCTTGGAAAATCTGCAAATATGGTGCTGACTGCTGAGATTGTTATGACTGGCTGCTATTTCACTACCTCTTCTAAATGAAGTTATTGCAAACAGGAATACTCTTTAAACCTGCACCCCATAACCAGTTCATTTGCACCCCCCATATAATCTAGTATAAGGTCACACCGCATGCTTGCACAAGGCACAGGTGGCACTGGCAGCAAGAAGCAACAGGCCCTGGAGACCAGGCTGGGTAAGCTCACCCCCCTCCCTCAGTAAGGCAGTGGATGCAGATAGTCTCTCTGTGCCTGTCTCACTGCCCGTCCGGCTGCCCCTGCAGTGGAACCACTCCTGGCTGGGGAGGTGGGGGTGGGGGGGGAAGCATTGGGAGGCCATGCTTGTCTATGGCTGCTCGGTTGCCAAGGGGTGGCAAGCCGGGGGGCGAGGAGAAGCATGGGGAGGGCATGCTTCTCCATGGCTGTTCAGAGGGGTGGAAAATTGGAATCCTTCCTGTCCAGAGGGAGTAAATTTTATGTAAATTTACACATTTGCATAATTAGGTGGGGGGGGCTAATTATTATGCAAATTAGGCCCTGCACCAAGACTTTGCACATGGCCTCACAAACCCTGGGGCCGGCCCTGGGTCCCTTCCAAGTCTGACTATAACAGGGCAGAGCCCCTGTGGGCTGCCGGCCCTTTAAGAGCAAAGAGTGGCGAGCTAGTAGGGTTGCCATACTTCCCCTTTAATCCAGGAAACTTATGAAAAATACATGGTGCAGGGCTGCATTGGAACCAATGCAGCCCTGCACCATGCATTTTTCAAAAGCGTCAACCCTAAGAGCTAGCCACGTCCACTCTTTCTGACTATAAGAAGAGGAGAGTCAAAGGGAGAGATCAGTCTGTGCCTGGAGTCAGGAGTTCCTGAATACAGCTGACCAGGGTCCTCACACTCTGCTAAGCTAAACAAAGGTCCTGCGAGTGGAGAACTGACCTGACATAGCAGAGGCTTGGAAGCTGTAATTGCCTGCGTGGCTGGAAGGGACTTTAGGGCTGATTGTGTTGTATTTATAAACGGGAGAGCTGGAGCCTATGAACAGCCAGCCATAGGACTGAGACTGGGCTGAGCGGAGACTGCTTACATGGCACTAGAGAGACCGTGAGGGACTTTGTATATGGTGAATATTGATGGATGGAGAGTTACCACCATTGAGACTGTAAATAAACTGTTAAAATGCGAATTCCCTGTGTAAATGGATACTTTTGGGCCCTGATCCTGAGAGTACTTGCCACAACACACACTATTACACTGACATTCTATGTAGCAGCATAGGAATATTGTGGCTATGAAAAAATTACCTACAGCTTTCTGCAGGTGTGCTCCTAGTCCCGCTGAAGTCAATGCAAATTCTGGCATGGATTTCAATGGGAGAAAGGTTGGCTCCGTTAGCACATTCCAAAACACCTCCTGTGGGTCACCACACATTGCTATGGAGGAACAATGGTGAGTGAGCGAGCTGTAAA
Organism: Sphenodon punctatus; assembly: GCA_003113815.1. Taxonomy (NCBI): domain Eukaryota; kingdom Metazoa; phylum Chordata; class Lepidosauria; order Sphenodontia; family Sphenodontidae; genus Sphenodon; species Sphenodon punctatus. Next base: position 57,185 of record QEPC01003360.1, read on the forward strand.
AACTATTGGAAAATGGGAAGCCAGAGGTGGAAAGACAAGAGGAGCCGAGATATTGGACACAGAGGAGAAAATGAAGAGGACGCTATAAAGGAAGTGGGGTGGGGGAGGAGATGCAAGGGGAGGAGAGAAGATAAAAGGGAAGAATTAAAAGTGGAGATTAACTGTGTCCTCCCATAAATCATTAACGTGATTTATGTGCACGAATCCTGGTGGAGATGGAAAAACCTTTCTTGGTGTTAGATGGAAGCATGTCTCTGCATTGGCTGGCGTCTTAGCATGCAAGTTAAAGCCAGACCACTAGAATGTGGAAAGGCGGGGAAGGCAGCAACACTTTGCTAGCTGTGCTTATTTTCCATATAAAATCAGCAAAGCAATTTAAAAACATTTAAATATAGATTTAAATTGCAATAATGCTCCAAACATTTTAAAATAGCTGGCTTAGACCCCAATTGCTCAGAGGTAGGAGCAGTCTGATGAATTGCTGACTAGTTTTATGCAAGGTACTTACACGACCCCTTTTCCATTGTAACTGAATCCCTTGCAGTGGTTAATGCGTGCATCTTTACATCCTACCCATGGGGGTAGAGGTTATACTTCTGTGCTTGTTTTTTCTGGATGGGGATATGAGGTATAAAAAGAAGAGGTGTGACCATCACTGCATTGAAATCAAGGCAAGGGTGAAACTCCCATTGACTGTAATGGAATGAAGATCGTGCTGATGGTCACTGTCAACATTGGGGCATAGTCTCTACGCTTCTGGCTCTTTGATGGCCATTTTATGGCTGGCATGCTGGAGCTGGGGAGAGGTTCGGGTTTGGATGGGTCACTGTATATTTGAATTTTTTGTAGGCGATATATGGGATAAACGTGTTAGGGCAGAAGGGAGTAGGGATATGGTTGGGTTGTGATTTGGGGAAGGGAGGGGTAATTATTTATTTGCATTATGGGGTGAGGATTTTTTCATTGATGGTATTAATTGATTGGGTTAAAAAGGGAAATGGCAGGTGGGGATAGGGGTTGGGGCTTCTTGGGGATGGGCGAACAGATCGCGGTTCGGGTTCGGCCGTTCGGTTCGGTTCGGTTGCGTTCGGTTTGTGCGTTTAGGTTGTTCACCGAGCTTGGGTTCGGCTGTTCAGTTCGGTTTGGTTCAGTTCGGTCGTTTGGAAAAAGTATCGCGAGAGCCCATGATCGTACCAGAAACTGGAAATTCGAGTGCGTGCGGAGCTGTGTGTCGAGAGTGTGTGTGATTTGCTGGGAGGCTGTTCGTTTTGTGTGTTTTGGCTGTTTGGGTTGGGTTTGGCTGTGTTGTTTGACTGGTTGGTGAGTGTTGGTGTGTGGAGGGAGACTGTGTATATTGGCTGCGTCGTGGGTTTTTTTAAAAAAAAAAATGAAGAAGGCTGCAGTGCTGATTCCCCGGATGGGGGCCAACTTGCTGCTCGAGGAGGAGGAAGAGGAAGAGGAAGAGGTCGCTGCCCCTAGATCGCCGGTGGTGGTGCCCGGCTCCCCGGATGAGGAGCAAGTGTCGGGCTCAGGAGGTGCTGCCAGGTTTGTAAACTTTTTTTTACTTTGAGGACAAGAAAGGCTCTATCCGTTAGAGCGAGCTCACTCGCGTGTGGGTGGGTGTGTGAGTGGTGGGCATCAGTCAGGCACAAACAGTGGGCATCAGCGGGTGGCAGCGGATGCCTGCCACAGAGAGAGAGGGTACTGTAGTGTGGAGGGCTCTGGCACGAGCAGCACCCCCACCCAAACATGTGCCAGGCTAGCAAGGGTCTCCACTCTCCAGTGGCCATCCCATTCCCTACGCACCCCCAAATAAGGGCAGGCTCTTTCCTCCAGCCAGGGTTCCATCTCCCGTCGCCATCCCTAGCACCCCAAGGAGGGCAGGGTTTGCATGTGCCAGCCAGGGCCTTTCTACTAGTTGCAATCCCAAGCAACCCATGGAGGGCAGGATTTGCACATGCCAGCCAGGGCCTTTTTAGTTGCAATCCCAAGCAACCCATGGAGGGCAGGATTTGCACATGCCAGCCAGGGCCTTTCTAGTTGCCATCCCTAGCACCCCAAGGAGGGCAAGGTTTTCACGTGCCGGCAAGGGTCTCATCCCTCCGCAGCACCCAAAGAAGGACAGGATTTGCACGTGCCAGCCAGGGCCTTTCTAGTTGCAATTCCTAGCATCCCCTAGCACCCCAAGGAGGGCAGCGTTTGCACGTGCCAGCCAGGGTCTCTCCATTGCCATCCCAAGCACTCCAGGGAGGGCAGGATTTGCACGTGCCAACCAGGGCCTTCCTAGTTGCAATCCCGAGCATCCCCTAGGAGGGAGAACTAGAGGCATCATCATAAAATGTATGATATTACTTTGGTGTTCTTAATGTGTTCCCATTTCAGAGAGGAATTGGATGCCGGCCCCAGCGCTGGTGCCATTGCCAGGCCAAGGAGGACCCCCTAGGCTGAGGTCGCCAGTGACACCCCCAGACATTTGGCAGTCAAGGTCAGATGTCTGAGGTCTTATGACAAGGGTGACGGAGTTGCCACATGCAAGGTAAGGCATGGGGACTGGAACAACAGGGAATGAATTGCCCTATGACCTGTTAGGAATGGAAGTCCCCTGCAGAGCGAGATTGGCCACCCAGTCCACCCACTTGTGGAGACAGAATTCAGGCAGGGCTTGACAGACCATTGGTCTGACACAGTATAGTGCCATATTCTCTAAGCCTACGATTGGAATAGAAAATCCCTTGAAATTTTCAATTGAGTCTTTACCTCAATGGAACCCAGTTACTGCAGATGAAGTAAGGGAACTGATTATCCAGTTTAAAATGCATAAGGCTCCGGGGAAAGATTTTGTCCCGTCAGAACTTCTGAAGGGGAATATTGAGTAGTGGAGTCAGGTATTAGCCTGTTTGTTCACACAAGTAAATGAGTCCGGGAAAATTCCACGCACATGGCTAGAAAGTGTGGTGGTCCCTATATATAAAAAGGGTAATATACAGGAGCCGGGAAATTATCGTCCTATCAGCCTATTGAGTTTACTCCAGATATCTATTGGCTAAAGTTCAAGGATGGGTGGATGCAGGAAAGTTAATAGGAGTGGAACAAGCGGGATTTAAAAAAGGGAGTGTCAACAGTGGATCACATTTTTGTGATTTCAAAGTTTGTCCTTAAGGGCAAGAGTTCTAGCCTTTATGTATGCTTTGTTGACCTCCAAATGGCCTTTGATATGGTCTGCAGGGAAAGGCTTTGGTTGAAACTGTTGAATTATGGCATGGATAATAGATTATTGCTCCTGATTCGGGCCCTGCATACAAATAATTCACTGCAAGTAAGAGTGAATAACATGGGTGCGCTGTCTGGGTCGGTTAAAGTAAAATGGGGGGTCAGGCAGGGCTGCATTCTTGCACCCATTCTGTTCAATTTATACCTGAACAATATGAAAGGAGCGTTAGAAGATCCAGTTTTTCATCCTGCTGAGTTGGGAGGACAGAAAATAAGTTTACTTCTTTATGCTGACGATACAGTATTAATTGCCAGGACACAGGTGGGACTAAGGAGGCTGATGGATGCATTTAGTAACTATTGTAAGAACGAATATTTGAAGATTAACTATACCAAAACAAAAGTAATGAGGATTGGGAAAAGGCAGATGAAATACAGGTGGGCTATGGGAGGGGCAGAAATTGAGCAGGTGACCAACTACAAATATCTGGGGGTTATTATCTCGGCCAGCCCAACATGGAATGGCCACTTGAAAGCAGTACGGGCAGTGGTAAGAGCTTCAGGGCAGGGTATTGCTAGTTTTTACTGGAACCAAGGGGGAAAATTATTTAAACCAAGTAAAAAATTGATAAAAGCAAAGCTGGTCCCCCAACTTCTTTATGGAGCTCAAGTTTGGAGCATTGGAAAATATAATGACCTGGAGATAGAGCAAAATAGGTTGCTCCGTAGTATTTTGCATGTGCCAAAATATATACCAGCAGTGCTGCTAAGAGCAGAGACAGGGTTTAAACGTATTGCCCTGTATGCCAAAATAGCAACGTTAAAATATTGGTTGCGACTAAACAAAATAAACTCAGGCTCATTGGCATCACAAATAATACATACAGAACAGGGTCGTTGGGTGGAATTTATTAGCTCTACATTGAGCACCTTGGGGTGCTCAGCAGTACACCTTCTATCCCTTCCACTTACAAAGGCTTGGTCTGAGATTAAATAGCGGATATTAGACCAGGAACAACAGACTGAACATGCGCTGCTGCCCTCCCAGAAAGTAGCCAAACTATACGAGAAGTTCGTGCTTCCAGGAGAAGGAGCCACGTATTTGTCCGATTATAGGATGAGGAGAACAAGGAGGGCGCTGACTTTAGCTCGTTTTAACGTATGTCCATCGGCAGTCACTGAGGGTAGACTGAGAGGGGTAGCTCAACAAGAACGCTTATGTAGGGAGTGTAGTAGAGCCAACCAGAGATGTGTCGAGACAGTGGCACATATATTGTTGGTCTGCCCTGCCTACAAAGAGTGGAGGGAGATATTTATTGTTCCTCTGCTTAGAGACCAAGGAGTGAGTTGGATGGAGGAAAAAATTTTGCTTGGAGATAAAAATCAGCTGGTCTCTGAAAAAGTGGCCAAGTTCTTGACCTTAGTTAAACACGTTAAGGACAAATCCCTGACAGACTCCAGGATGGGGGGGTGGGTCTAGGTGTCTTGAAGGTGAGGTTGTGGAAACTATAATTAAACGTGAAAAGCCCAAATCCCAGGACTGGGATCTATGGATGATTACGGTTAACATCGGGGATCGATTTTCAGGGGGGAGGAGGAGGAAACGAACCCACACGGGCAGTCTTACGAGATAGCCCGTGTGGCTATCTGGGTCAAGAGATAGTAGAAGCTGTTACCCACCTTTATCTTGGTAATTTAGATCTGACTATAGTATATGTTATATGTCTTTCTGTAGTCAGAATTATTTATAAGCAGATTAGTGGGAGCTTATATTGTAGGGGCAAAGTCTGCCGTTACAAATTAAGGGAAGGGACAGTCACCTAGCTACCTTCAAAGGGCAGTAGCAGGCTATGGTTGGAGGGTAATATAGAAGGAGGGGGCTTGTCCCCCATGCCCTTTCTAGTTTGGCCTTCAATTGGGGGCTCTGGCTATAAATTAAGAAGTTGTTATAGTGCAAGTTTTTTGCAATACTAAGGGGCTTGGGAAGATAGAGATCTACCTCCCCAGTGGACCCAAATGTCCTAGTCATGTATTATAAGGGGTACTCTGGCCTTGTCCTTGTCGTTTAAATTTCATTTCTCGGAATGGGTTGTAAGTCGTGAAAATCTTTTTTATTCATTTTGTATTTATTTTAATTGCGTCGGGAAATATGTAACTTGTATAATTTATGATTATTATTATTGTTAGTATTATGTTTGACCAAAGGCTAACAATAAATTAGATTTAGAGATTCCGAAAGTGTGTAACAGCCAAATGGAAAATATGTTATTTTATTGTATCCTACGTTTGTTCTTCCTTTGATGTATTAGTAGTTGTATCCTATGTTGTTATGGCCGAATGGTTAAACAAATAAACTATTGATGATGATGATGATGATGGCAAGGCACAGGGACTGGAACAACAGGGAATTAATTGTCCTATGACCTGTTAGGAACGGAAGTCCCCTGCAGAGCGGGATTGGCCACCCAGTCCACCCACTTGTGGAGACAGAATGCAGGCAGGGCTTGACAGACCATTGGTCTGACACAGTATGGCACTTCTTATGTTCCTATCTTTTTATGCTCTTTTTAGTTCTGCCAGAAAAGATTCCAGCTTCAGAGGGAGGGGACCACATCGCGGCTCACTGGCCACATTGAAAAGCAGCATGGCAGGAGAGTGAGGCGGCAGGCGGAGGACTCTGGTGTGGCCGTGGAGCCTCAGCCCCAGCGCCAGAAGAAGGGAGGGAAGGCAACCCAAAAACGACACCATGTAAGACCCCCCCCCCCAAAGCCCTGATGTGGAGACCCCCGGGCCCCGGGAGAATGCTGAGGCCAAGGCCTTTCGGGCCAAATTGGAGAGGCCCACCCGGAACTTCGTGGCCAGCCTGCAGGTGATAGCAGCCACCATGGAGAACCACCTGGTGAAGCAGTTCCAGGTGGTCCAGGTGGAGAGGAAGAAGATGTAGGCATACAGCCAGTACGTCTCCGCCGAGGTGGAACGCCTGGAAATGTACCACCAGGCGCTCTCCAGGTGGCATCGGGACGTGCAAGGAGCCGTGGCGTTTCCTGTTTCCCATGACTATGAGCTGGAAGAGTCCTGGGTGGCCAGCCCTCAGCCCTCTGCTGCGCCCCAACGGCTGTTGCCTTTCCCCCAAGTCCCGGGGGACAGGCCCAGAGACTCAAATTTATACGTTTCCTTTGAATGTTTGCTTTTGGTTTCAGAATGTTGTTGTTGTTATTGTTGTTTTGTTGTTGTTATTTAAATAGTTTTAATAAAAGTTGTTGTATTTCTTGTTACAAGCTTCGTTTTACCTGTCCAAACTTTTATCCCTATGTGCTGAAGTTCTGGCTGGCAGGTGGCAGAATCTCATACAGCTTGTTGATCCCTACCAGAAGCACCTGCCACCCCATGTAGTGTAGTTATTAACCCATAGATGTGCTGTGCCAGCAGCAGGGTCTCAACTTGCAGACAGTCCCCCAGGAGGTGCAGGGCATGTGTTTGTGTGGGTGGGTGTGACAGAGAGAAAGAGAGACAGGCTCCTTGGCAGTGGGTGGCAGGCGACAGGAGCTGGTGGTCGGAGGGGCTTTTATTTACAGTAGCTTCAGTGGGCATCCATGGGTGGGTGTGGAGGAGTAGCTTTCTTTGGGGTGGGGGGTCAGGCTTGCGTGTGGGCACCGGGCTTCTGGATGCAGTGGAATGGAATGCAGCCCCCAGTGACTGGAATGATGGTCCCAGAATCTAGTTGATGGTTCCTGGGACGGACGGGCATGACTGATTCAGGGATAGTGGAATGACAGTCTAAAGCCTATGGGGCACACTTCATTCAATCATGTGATAGGTGGTAGCAGCAGGTACAGGAACGCACACAGGCAGGCACATATAATACGTTGTTGTCTTATATTCCATCTTATTATGGTAGCTTTGCTGCGTGGTAGATGTGGGCAATAGGCATTGGGCGCATGAGCACAGATGGGAGTTCTTCCTGTCATGGACTGCCTTTATGATATTGGCCGCATTGTGTGTGACCACACACCCCTTGGTGAAGGCCGCGCCTGGTGTGACCCACTCCCTCACCATGGTGCCCAGGGCTGCCTCGAGGTTCCTTGAGGTGTGGGAGCTGTCCATGACTTGCGCCTGAAGCGGGGTCCACCTATACTCTGTTTCAGGACCCCTCCTGCCACTGCCAAGTGCTGCCTCTGGGTCCTGCCACCAGTGTGCGTTTCTGGCAGACCACAGGTCAGTGGTAAAGTGGACCATGGACCCCCCCAGCCCCTGCCAGCTGCTCCCTCACCCGCTCCTTCAAAGCCTTGTAGAGCTGTGGCACCACAGTCTGACTCAGGGTGGAGCAGGAAGGCAGCTTAAAGTTGAGGGCCAGGAACCCAATCAGCCGCTGGAAGCCCTTGTCCTCCACAATTGACAAGGGCTGCCCATCCAGGGCTATCATTTCTGCCAACAGGCACTTCACTTTCTCTTGGAAGCCAGTGCCACAGTGCCCTGCCGATGGCCTTGACAGATCCCCCCACCCCAGCTCCTCTATGGTGAACTGACGGCCCTGCTGGGGAGGCTCCTGCTGCTGTTCTGCCCCCATACTGCTCCTGCTGCTAGAGGCAGCAGCAGTTGGTTCAGGACGCTGGCCTGCTGAAGGAGCCGGGCAACTGGACACTGCAGTCGGGAACCCACTGGCATCCACTTCCCCTGCCTTCCCGCTGAGCAGCAGAGCACTGTGGCATGACTTCAGGTGCCTCGCCATTGCAGTTGTCCCAAGATTGGCGAGCACCTGCCATACTTCACCAGCTTATTGCACAACGTGCACTGCACCTCTCTGGGATCATCTGCCCGCACCTGCTTAAAATGATCCAAAATGGAGGATTTCCCCCCCTCCCGTCTTCTTGCCCACCCCAGCTGACGCACTGCTGCCAGCGCTGCTGGGAGGGGGAGAACTTGGTGGCACTGGCGACACAGCTCTGGGAGGAGGCTCAGCCATCGCCTCAGCTGCAGACATCTCCTCTGCGGCACTAGTGTCTGCCTCTGACTCACTGTCCGTGATCACGGGGATGTCCTGTGAAGGGGAGTACTGGGAGCCTGAGGCTAGACTGTCCATGCCTGCCATGCTGCTGGCACTCTCCCTGTGCCCCCCTCTGTAGCTGCTAGTGCTGCTGCTGCTGTTCCTCTCCCTACTGACATTGCCCGGGAATCAGACCCTGCCTCTAGCAGCCGGGGTGGGATCCACCAGCTCTGGACTGCTGGGAATTGCCTCGACAGTGGGGGACATTGGTGGCCCTGGAGGAACATTGGAAGCAGCAACAGCACCTGCTCCAGCACCACCAGCAGCAGAGACAGATGCAACCTCAAGTCCTGCAGGCCTTCCAGTGCCCTGCGTGGTAGTGGAGGAGAGCACTGCCAGGAGGCGACGCTGAGCTGCTGAAGACTGTTGCCCTAAAGCAGGCCTGCTGAGTTTGGGGGGTAGTGATGTGCTCTGCCTCTGGCTACTGCTGCTGTCTGCTGCCACTCCCCTGGCACAGCCCCTCCCACCTCTGGCATGTGCCCCATTGCCTCCCCTATGGGCAGCAGACCAGCCTCTCCTTCCCTTCTCCATTTCTCCCTCCAAAATAATGTTTTCATATATATATTTTATTTTTTAATTTAAATTTGTATCTAATATTACATATAAACTATTCTAAATGCTATGAACTAAATGGATTATCTAATAAGTACTAGAGGTGGGACCCCGGGCCCATTACCGGCTACCGGATTTACCGGTTACCGGTTCTCTGAAAACCGGATTCCCGGATTAAATCCAGTATACCGGTACCGGATTTATTTCATTGATTTCAATGGGGCGCTGTGTCCCCATTGAAATCAATGAAATAAATTAATTCCCTCCCCCTCCCAG
>QEPC01003360.1:78237-96208 GCA_003113815.1 Sphenodon punctatus
TCACTTTGCACTTGTCCACATTAAATCTCATCTGCCATGTAGATGCCCAGGCACCCAGTCTCATAAGATCCTGTTGCAGTTCTTCACAGTCTGCTCATGTTTTAACTACATTGAATAACTTGGTGTCATCTGAAAATTTGATCACCTCGCTCTTAACGCCCTTTTCCAGATCATTTTTGAATACATTAAACAGCACCGGTCCCAATACAGATCCCTGAGGCACACCACTTTTTATATCTCTCTGTTGTGAAAACTGACCCTTCAGTCCTACTCTTTGCTTCCTATCCTTTAACTAGTTACCGATCCATAGTAAGACACTCCCTCCTATCCCATGACTTTTTAATTTTCTCAAGAGTCTTTTATGTGGGACCTTATCAAATGTTTTCTGGAAATCCAGGTAGACTATATCTACCAGGTCTTCCTTGTCCACATGCTTATTTACACCCTCAAAGAATTCCAACAGATTAGTGAGGCATGACTTACTTTTGCTAAATCCATGTTGACTGTTCCCCATTAAGTCATGTTTATCATGGAAAGACAGAGGTATGTTTGATAGGAGAAGTATATTTACTCCCAAGCATTCAGAACAGGCTCTCAGCTAAATGATACATACAAGACTGATAGACGAAACTGCAGCCCAGATTTTTAAAAGTGCCTGAAGGTGGCAGCCCTATAGTTAGGCTCCTAAATCTGGATTAAGAACCTAAAAATATGACTTGATTTTTTTCCAAGGTTCACTCAGATCTTGTAGCTTGCACAGACTTTAGTGAGATTTGGTCATAGATTCTTAATTTTTTTGTTGCTGTTTTTAAAATGGGTCGCCAGGGCCCAAGCCAGCTGGAGAAGCCACACCTCCTGCCCCAGAAACCACACACCCCACACAATAGAGCTTGTTAGAGCAGGGAAATGAACCCTATTCTCCAGCTAGCAACACAACCACTGGACTAGCCTGCCTCTCTACAGCTAAATAGAAAAGAGGAGTTCTTGTGAATAGCCAGTGCAGGGCACGGGGCAGGAAAGTCACCAACGAAAGCCAAATAATACACCATTTATTTCCAATATCAACCTTTTCCTAGTCTTTCACATTTTGGGGTGTAAAATGTTTCCTCTCCTGGGAACATTTCCCAGGGTTCAACCCATCCGCCTGGATTTTATTTCTAAGGCTGAACTTTGGCAAGCCCCCTCACAAATTATGCTCTGGTAACTGTGAAGAACAGATCAGGCCACTTTTATTTACAAGTCCAAATATGGATGACGTGGTGGCTTGTCAATAGCAAGCATAGTACTGCCACAGTAGTAGAAATATTTGCCCCATCAACCCCTGCTTACCAGCTGCTACCGGGGCTGAGTCACAGGGAGCAAGAGCCCTGCTGCTCTCAGGGTTACTTTAAAAGAGGGAGCTTATGAAAAATACATGGTGCTGGGCTTCCTTGGTTCCAGTGCAGCCCTGCACCATGTACTTTTCATAAGCGTTCTCTTTTAAAAGGGAGGTACGGTAACCCTACCTGCACTGCTTGGGGCCGATTTGGGGTAGCCCCAGGCAGGGGTGGGCAGATCTTTACCTCCCCTCTTGTGCTGCCTGGTGGAGCACAGCGTAGGGAAGGGGTGGGGGAACCTTTTCCATCTTGGGGGCCACTTTGCAAATTAGCAGAAGCTCTGGGGGCCTCCTACACGGTGGAGGCGTTTAAGGGGTGTACTCCAGAAAAGGAGGCCACGCGGGTCATTACTACTCAGCGTTTCTGTAGCACTACGAGGCATAGGCAGTGCTTTGCGGTGGTCATGGATCTGTCCTCTGTCCTAGTGTGCACGCCCTCATCTTGGCTCCCTTACCCTGAGCTCAGCTTTTCGGTGCTCAGGGGTAGGACCTCTATCCAGATCGAAGAACTGGAAAGGGGCCACATAAAAACTTGATGTGGGCTATTCGGCCTCCAGAATGCAGAAGTGTCTGAGAACTCATATCAAGGGGGAAGGGCAGGAAGCCCTATGATCCTGAGGGTGGGAGTGCAGAGCAAGAGAGCAGGTGTGTGTTAGGGGCAGGAGTGGTGTGTGAGCTGTGTATGCGTGAGCATTGGTTTTATTGTGTGAAGACTCCATTGCTATCTTCCTCCTGGTCTTTAACTCTCCCAGCCCCACTAAAAAGAAATAAATAAAAATCTGAGCTGCTGTTGGCTTTAGGAGTGTAAGATGAGGAGACCAAGTTTGAAAATGCTGGCCGTATTGTAACATCCAATTCATGATGTCACTGCATGGGCAGCTACATTTGCTTTCATTGTTGCTCCTAAAGCTGCTGCCAGTGACATGATATACTGGAACCCACTAATGGAAAGTAATCTGCTAACAGAATTACTTTGGAGGCATTAAGGTTTTGATCCTCCAGCTGGTCTCTTCAGTGGCATACCAAGGCTGTAGCAGGCCTGCTTCTGTCCTGCCCTCCCCGGGCAAGGGGGCTTCATCTAAGCAGTGGTCCTCCCTAGGGATGGGTGAACAGAACGCCGTTTGGATGTTTGGACATTCGGTCGTTCAGTTCAAAACCTGAGTTCGGGTTTGGCGGAGTTCAGTTTGGCCAAACCTGGCCGAACATTCAAAATTGGTACTGTAACCAAAAATTTTTCAGTATTGGTATTTTTGACCCTGAAACCACCCCTGGTGTCCACCCCTGGTGTCCACCCCTGGTGCCAGGAAGTCTGCTCCTCAGCTGCCTCCCCTTTCCAGTCACGTTTTTCCCACCCAAAGCCACATTTATCCCATCCCCAAACTCATCTGAACTCTTCTGAACTGTTCGGAAGTTCAAGCGTTCGGTTCGGAAGTTCGGTTCGGTCGTCCAAACAGGCCGAGTTCGGGCCTAACTCCGAACTTCCAAACCGCGTTCGCCCATCCCTAGTCCTCCCTAAGGAGCTTTCGTCCAGCCTTGGCATTGCCCCACAAAGGTGGTAGTGCCACTCTGGCTCCAGTGAGTCTGCACCTCCTCGATTGACAGCAACCCCATCAGGAAGGAGATTTTACTTTTAAGAGCGAGCACCGGGCAGGGCCAGGACTCCATCGCGGCCCACTCTGGACACCTCCTTCCTGACAGGGCCCTTTGCAAGCAGTCCAAGCGCCACTAGAAGATTGTCAGATTGAGCAGGGGAAGAGTGTTGGCCCTGCTGCCCCCTTCCCACCCACTCTTGAAAATGTCCTAGCAGTGCTCAAGTAGCTTGCAAAGGGCCTCACCTCGAGTTCAGGGCCTGGGCTCAACGGAGGCAGTTTTTACATGAGATGCTCCCCCGCATATCCACCCAGCGGAGCACCTGTGTAAAAGTGGCAGTGCGTGGGCATGTACTCCCGCAGCCCACCCATCACCACGCATGGAGCAACCAGCGAAAAGTCAAGTTGCTCCATGTGTGGAGATGGGGGTGTGCCTATCTGACGCCGCCCTCCCCCCACGCATGGCTCCCACAATGGCACACATGACTGACGCCTTCCCCCCCCCCCCTCGCACTCCATGTAAAAATGGCCTGACTCCCCCTCGCTCCATGGTAACTAAGCTCTGGACCCCATGTGTTTGGATCTCTGTGTCCACCATGGATTTCATTTCATTTTGGAGATTGGGATGGACAGATTTTTGTGGTACAGATTCTGCTTTTCCTTTTGCTGTGTACAGTGACAGAAACACCACTGGAGCTTAAGTTAATAAACAATAATTGAAGCATCACCCTCTACTTGTTATTTTTCCACTTAAATTTTCATTGCCTTAAAATAGGGGTGGGGAACCTCAGGCCCCAAAATGGCCCACCCCTAGTTTCTATCTAGCCCTTTTCCAGTTCCTGGATTCATTTCCTACCCCCAGGCACTGAAAGACTGAGCTCAGGGTAAGGGAGTAGAGAGGAGGGCATGCACACAAGGACAGATTCAGGTCATAGATTTATGATCTGGATCCTCTTCTTCCTGAGTGAACCCCCAGCCCCAACTTCACCAATTTTTAAATGGGCCCAGCTATGAGGCAGGTTTATGTGCACTCAGTGGAATGCACACGGATGAGGGGAGGGGGCATTTAAAAACAGCCAAAGTTACACAGCAGGGGATGGGTGTGGACTGACCCCCCCATGCACTGCCTCCCCCCCCCCATCATGCCCCCACACAGAACAGCCAGGAAAGACCTGGGTTGCTCTGTGCCGGGAGAGGTGCATGGGTCAGGTCACAGCAGCACACACTCACCCACTGCCACTTTTATAGACAGACATTTACACCTATAAAGCTCTTCACAATCTCGCTTCCCCCTACCTCTCTGCACTTATCGCCCTCCATACTCCAGCCCGTGCACTTCGCTCCTCCTCTGTCCCTTCTCTCACCCTTCCACGCCTTCCCTGCTCCCCTAAGCGCCTTCGTCCCTTCTCACTTGCTGCCCCCCATGCCTGGAACTCCCTCCCTGTCCACATCCGCCTTGCCCCCTCCCTTCATACCTTCAAATCTCTCCTTAAAACTCACCTCTTCCGCTCTGCTCTGTCTGACTCTCTATCCTGCTGAGCCACTATTTCCTAGACCTACGGTCTGTTTACCCTTATCCTTGCAACGTGGACCTGCCTGCTGTCATTCTCATCATAACCAAGCCAAGTACGTGCACTTGAGACCTCGCATCTTCATGAATGTTAGACCCCTTGTCTCTCCCTCTGTTCCCCTTCCTAAGTCTCTCCCCCAGCTCCTGTCTCTCAGATTGTAAGCCCTAGGGGCAGGGACCGTTTCTATTTTATTACTTTGTAAAGTGCCAGGTACACTGCTGGCGCTATATAAATGTTTGTTAATAATAATAATAATAATAATAATAATAATAATAACATTTACACACATCTATTGGGTGGACATGCATGTTAGCATCTCATCTAAAAACAGATTTATATTCGCTCATACTCATTTTTAAAGTGTAATAGGGACACCCTCCTGGGGTTAGTTCTCCTCTGTATCAGACCCACAGATCAAAGTCCACACCTCGGGAATTAGCTTCTCAAGTGTCCTTCCCCATTCATTTACAATAGTACAGGTCTGGACTCTCACCATTAGTATAGAGCTCCTGCTCAGCCCAGCCCTTCTAGGCTTCTTAACTCTCAGGCCGCTTGGCTCCAGTCTCTTAGAGCGCATTCACACATACATTAAATCAGCGCTTTTTTCTTTCCCCCCCCATATTAGATTGATGTGGGAAAGACTCCATGCGTTTATTTAGCAGTTCTTCCGTTTGTTTTTCCAGCACATTGAGGGGCAGCCGAAAGCTGCCTTTACAAGCGCGCAATTGAAATGACCCGCGTAAATCCTCTTGTCGGAATGTCGGTGCTCCTAGTCAGTGTCATGTCAGTTACACAGCGCCCTGCTGCCCGGCTCCGCTCCTCTCCCCTCTCTGGACCCAGGAGCCAGGGAAGCGGGGAGCTGTGTAACTGACATGACACTGACTAGCCTAGTCAGGGTGAATAGTGCAGGGGTTTATTTAAGATTCTGAAATTGACTGCATTTAGGAAAAGCAGCATTTTAATGTATGTGTGAATGCGAGACAGCCTGTCACCCAGACACCCTCTGGTTTGCAGCAGCACACTGAGCACTCCACCCCGCACCCCCAGGCTTTTATATCCCTGAGCTGGCTTGGCCACGCCCACTAGGTGTGCCTGAGGCTCATTGCTTAGCTCCAGAATAGGGCCAGCGTCCAGATTAGCCTCTGCTCTGCCACATAAAGTAATCATAAGAATTCCTTCCTGGGCAGGAAAAGGTTCCCCACCCCCGCCTTCAATACAGTTTCTGTCTTATGCCGGTGAGCATTGCCCAATGACTGAAGTGAGAGTTCTAGAATGAGTGTACCAGGCAATGACAGATTAGTATTTAGGCCCTTATTCAAATAAAAAACATCAACTATGTGGATTGTGCCACTGAAGCCAATGGAACTAACAACGTCTTTCAGCTACAGATGGTTCTTAAGTCAGAGATTCCCAAAGTATGAGTCGTGACATCATTTACAGATGGGGTCATGGTCCCACTCCCAATCAATCTGATATACTTTGCATGACTTTGCTGTCTGGAGCACCAAGATTATCTTTAAGACTGAAAATGAAGTCACACAAACAATACAGTTTAGAAACCATTGTGTTAAGTTCCTTCCTGGATCAGGGTCTTAGATTTTAGGGAAACTGAAATGGAAATGTAATGCATTGAGACCAGAGGTGAGGAACCTTTTCCTTCCCACAGGCCACACGGAAAACTAGTACAAGCTTTGAGGGCTGCATAGTAATTAGGGCCGGATGTGTTCAAGGGGTGCGCTTGGGAGAAAGAAGGTCCAGATGATGGATCTGTGTCAGGAAACTCTTCCCTGTCCGTGCATGCGTGGATCCGTCCATGGATTCCAGCTTCTGGGAATTTGTAACACAATTTTACTCCCTTGCCCTGAGCTCAGTTTTTCAATGCTTAGGTAGAAGGAAGCAAGGGATCCAGGGGGCCAAATCCAGGCACTGAAAAGGGGCCACATAAAAACTAGATGTGGGCATTTGGCCCGCGGGTACAAGCCTGAAGTTTCTCACCCTTGCTTTAGGCTGTCTAGTCCTGGTGAGGGCAAAATCAGTTTAATTTAATTTTTATTTATTTATATACCACCCTAGTACTGCTGTACAGCAACTCAGGGTGGTGTACAGCAATATGTAAAACCAGAATAAAATAGACATTAAAACTTAGATAAAACCCAAATTAAACCCTCTCTCCCCCATCCCCCTCACTGAATGCCCTACAAAAAAGCCAGGTCTTGCATTCGAAACATGGGGAGGTCCCAGGAAAGTCAAATCTCTGCCACCCTAGTTGCTTCTGATATATTTTCAGTAGTCTGAAATCGGCGCATGCAACAGCAGGTACTAAATTTTCCAGTTACAATGGGGGCTAGAACGCAGAATCTTCCTTTCTAGTCAACTTCATCCTCTGCCCAATGAAATAAGTCTCATTTCGTTAGGAGTATGACAAAATAAGTGTGGTTTATTGGATCCCACTTTGTGGTATATGTTGCTAAGCATTGACTATGGAATGCGGAACATGAAGCTCTTCTTCACGAGCAGTTCCATTGATTTCAGTGGCACCAAGCAGAAGTAAGTGTATTCAGTACTGCAGCCCATGTGTGCTCTTTGTAGGATAGTTCAGTGTTTCAATGGCCATGTAATCACCAACCTTTGAGCTGCCCTGGCATGCCAGTCAGGGTTGGGTAGGCCACATGCACATCCTGCCATTATAAATAGTCTAATATAAAAGCAAATAACCTTTTGGAATGAAAAAAAGAAAAGAAAGAAAAACACACCATTTGGCCGCTAGTGATGCAGTTTGGCCATGTTATTAACATGTCATAAATCAAACTCTGCAAATAGACTAACAAGACTATGTTGCCTGTAAAATGATTGTGTCAGAGCCGAGCTGCAGAAGGCGTGGTTCCTGCACAGCCCCGTGATGGGCAGGCATAGGTGCTATACTGTGGGGTCAGCGCAGGGAGCTGGGCAGATCCCTTGCAGGGCAGCCAGGCGAGTCGTGCCGGCCACATGAGCAGGTGCCCGGCCCAGCCCTGCCCACCCCCAAGCCATGACGTGGCCATGCACAATGGGTGACGGTGCCTGCTGCTCAAAGCCCCGCTGCGGAGCTCGCCATGCGGTGGGCAGAAGAGGCCTGGGCAGGGCACACAGGCTACCATGCCTTGGGAAGCCGTACCCAATTTGGGTAAGGCTGCTATGCCATGCATCCCTTTTTCCAAGGACACACTGTGTAGCGGACGGCTGCTCGCCCTGCCACGCGGGGATGGGGGAGGGACGTCTGGTGACCGCTGGCCACACAATGCACGGCATCGCATGGTACGGCTGCCCAGGCTCGGTTAAAGCTTCCCAAGGCATGGTCTCCTGTCTAAGGTGTCTAGTATGGCTGCACCCACGAGTACTACATGGGCTTGTGCTACAGACAGCGGCCCGTATTCATTGCATTTCCCCCATTGCCACCAATGGGGGAAATACAGTGAACAGACACAGGTCCCTGGCTAGTGGCTATAGATAATCAGCTCGGTCCTTTTTTGTGCCTTATTAATTATTATTATTATTATAAACATTTATATAGCGCCAGTCATGTACTTGGCGCCGTACAGAACATAGAAATGGATGTGGTCCCTGCCTGTGGCTTACAATCTAAACATTAGGGTGGCCATACCTCCCCTTTAAAAGAGGACACTTATGAAAAATACATGTTCATTCATTCATTCATTCACAATTTATTTATATCCCGCCTCTCTCAAACGACTCGAGGCAGCGAACAACAAATAATAACACATTTACTGGGGATCCTTTCCCACACAGGGGACCCAGCCTACACAATAAACAATTATACAAAAATAAATTCCCTTCTTACAATAACTCCAACTCAAACCATTCCTCAATAATGGAAGGTTCCCGCCATCAAAACAAAATACCCTGCTCTCACCAGGGTATATAGCTGACTCCACCCCCCTCTCACCAGGGGGAGCCGGTCCATTCCACCTCCTCATTACAATAATACCCACCCACATCACAACCCCTACAATATTTAACTACATCATAAACCAATAAAACACAATCCAAGATCTCCACACAGAGGCCCAAACAATAATATTAACACAACCAACAAAATTACCTACCCAATACTTCATTAATCAAATTCTTACCATCCCAACAAAGCTAACCAACCCACCACTCCATAACTTCTCCCACAGGTACCAAATACATCCCCTCCTCTCTCAACTCTTCTCCTTCTACCCCACTCAAAACCCTCACTATCTCCACCCCTCTCACATCAGGGGAACACAACCCCGATACCCTTCCATCACTTAACAACCCCAATACATCCAACTCTTCCCCTCCACTCAACTCATCCCCCAACTCCGACCATGCTATCCCACCTGAATACAATATCCCTTCTTCCTCTGCAACATCATCCATAATGTCCCCCCCTCCCCCCCTCCGTGCCCCAAAGGGCCGCGCCCCAAAGGGCTGCAGCCCTTCGGCTCGCGACTGGCGGCAAGCAACCGGCGGCGCAGCCACCGGGTCTGCCTTTAAGCGTCTTTCTGCGCACGGCGCGGGGGGGGGGGAGGGCGGAGGGTGGTTACAGTCTCTACTCACAGCCCCCTTTGCTCCCACAGGTGCCTCGCAGGACCCCCCTGGAACAAGTCCCCCAGCTGGAGCAGCAGCAGCCAGGATGGTGGTGCAGGCACAAGCTCGCGCTGGTAAGTCAGAGCCACCAATGATGTTGTAGATCATTGGTTCCATTCCAGCCCTGCGCCATGTATTTTTAATGTGTCCTCTTTTAAAGGGGAGGTATGGCCACCCTATTTGACATGGTAAGTACAAGTTGGTAGTGCCATCTCCTTAGCACTTATGGTCAGATCTCAGCTGTTACCTTGGCTGAGGGGTGTCTGTTCCAACCGCCTGCAGAGCTGCTTCTGACGGCTGATCTGCAGCAATAGTGCTGGAGCCAGCCTTAGAATCCAAGAATTGTAGGCTTGGAAGGTTCCTCAGAGGTCAGCTTCAAGCAGGATACCCTCGACTTACAGCATTGCGGACACATGCACAGTTGTCCAGACAGGGTTTTGAAAACATTCAAAGGGAGAGATTTCACAACCTCCCTGGGCAATTCCATGCAGTTGGCTCTGGGTCCTGATTGGCCAGGATCTAGGCTCGATTAGCTACCTGTGAAATAGGTAGTGGTCTTGGACCCTAGTGTAGACCTACTCTCCTTCATGCTCCTGCCTTGTGCCTGGAGCCACCTCTGTGCTTGTTCGTATCCACGTCCTGCTCTGTGTTCCTGCTTTGAGCCAGTATCTTGCCTCCAACCTGTGTCCCTGCCCTGCTCGAGCCCATGATCTTGCCTTGGTCATTGTCTCCTGAGCCCTGTCTTGGGCCACTTTCAGACATAGCCCCCACCCCGTGCATATTCCGGCTGCGGGGGGAATGCGCAGCCAGAATATGCGCAGGGATCAGCTGGTCTAAAAGTCTCCCCCCCGCGCGGCTTTGCTGGCAGAGACGCACAAGGATGCAGGGCTCAATGTCTGAAAGTGGCTTTGGTCCTTGCACTGACCACCTGGCTTCAGCTGCAGTTCTGGTTTCCTGGATTCCAGTTCCTGACTGAGCTTTGGTTTTCTCTTTTCTCCGATCATCTGGCTCTTCACTTGGCTTGACCCCAGGGCCGGCCTTAGGATTTTCAGGGCACAGGGGGAAGATAGATGGTGGCGCCCTGGTGGCCCCTCCCCATTGTGGGCAACCTCTGTGGTGCCATGAAGGTGGTCATGTTTGGGACCCCACTGAGAGGGAGTGGTGGCCCCACAACCTGTCCGAGTGAAAACAGAGGCCAGCGCGGGGCCCTCAGAAAGAGTGGGGCCCGGGGCGGCCGCCCCAGTCGCCCTGTGGTAAGGCAGGCCCTGTTTCAAGCTAACTGTGCTCTCAGCTCACGCCATAGCCTGGGAATGCTGCTCACCTCCCAGCTACCAACCCGGTTTCTTTCTGTCTGTGATTCTGGCTCAGCCCACAACTACCTCTTTGATTCCACATCATCACAACTTTGGCCAGCGCCTGGCACCTACTTTGTGAGCACAGTGAAGTCTCCATGCTCCTCAACGGCTTGAACTGCATCCAAAAATTACGTATGGACACAAATCACGTATAGTTTGCTCTCCCACTGCAAGCACACAAGAAGACTGTGCTCCTGAAATTCTGGCTCTCTGTCTCTGTGGGCATAGGCAACATCTCATCCGCCATTTGTTGTTGTCCTCAGGGCCTGTCATAAAGTTATCCTGCAGATCACTGGCCTAATGAGAGAGGGTGGGGGGAGGGCGGGAGAGAGAGCGAGCTGCTTTGGGGGTTATTCTCTTAGGAAGAGTCCCATTTCCTTAACATTTGGCGCTGCTAGGCTAATGGCCAACCCCCTGCCTCCACTCCTACAGTTCCGTCTGGCTCACAGGCAGCTGTGTTCACTTCCAGCAATAAGAATTTGGATTTGTGCCACTAATCAGAATACCTATTGCTGGCAGTCAGTGTGGCTATCATCACCATTTCCTCGGCTGCTGCTCAAGTTTGGATTGCTGCAGCAGCAGCAGCAGCAGCAGACAGGGGGGCTGAGATAGTGGCATCCCTAGAGATAGAAAGGTGTGGGATGCCACAGGGGCATACCTCCCAACAGTGTCTATGTAGGAGGGACAGTCCCCCTTTGGGTGCCGAGTCCCATTGTCTCTCTTTTAGGAGAGAGATAAAAAGGCCAGTTTTCAAGCTCAGCTGCCTCTTTCCTGGTTGCCTCCCCAGAAAAGCACTGGAGAGGACAATGGGCATTTTTACACACACCTTAAAGTGTTGCTCTTTTAGTCTTCTGGGTTTACAAGTCCACAACTAAGTTCCAGATGCATTCTTCTCTCACACACACTGCCCTGAGGCAGTTCCTGGATGCCTTCTTCAGGCAAACATTGCCTTGAGACAGCCGAAAGTAGCCGCAGCTGTAGATGTGAGGGGTTGCTATGGAAACCAAGTGATCACAGCTGCCTGGAGCAAAGCAGTATTCCAGGAGAACCTTTTACACACCCAAGTTCTGTGAGAAGTTCTACGCAGGAGTTCAAAGAGCCGGATGTTTAAGATCTGGGTGAGTGATTTAGACACACAGAAAGTTCAGGATGTAACAGCATGCACGCAGGAGATGTGTGTGTGTAAAAAAACACCCAGTGGGGAGATGATGGAATGACAAGAAACTAAAGTGGAGTGATAAGCAGGGGAGCTTGTATCCTTCTTTATGCACTTGGAATGCTGGGAGGTGTGCAGAGAACAGTGGAGGGATGAGGATAGCAGAGGACTGAAGGGATGACAGGGGACTAAGGAGGGGGTAAAGCATTTGGGGAGTGCAAAGGCTGGTGGTTGAGTGCAAGAGGGGCCTCTGGAGGTCCATGTGCAGAGCATCCCCCCTCACATGGAGCCACACCCTTGCTAGATACAAAAACGTGAGCATCCAGGCCGTGCCCTTTGACATAGGCCTGAGTCAGAGGCAGACAGTCGCTGCAGCACACGCAGATGAGCCCAGGGAAGGACCCTGTGCTATTAGCATGTCACTTCTCTTTGAGTCCTGGCTGCTGGTACCTAGCCAAACCTTCTTCCCCAGCATACAAGAAGGCTGGGGCAGAAAACGCAGCTCAGTTCTCCTTGTGGTGAGGTGGTAAACCTGACGTGTGTAATGTATGATGCTCCTACTTTCCCTTATGCCCTTGCATCGGGTCATCAGGCTGCGTCATAATCTGGCCCCTGTATAAATCCATAAAATCGGCGTCCCTCTGACAAATTAGAAGGGAACCTCTTATTATCATTTGGTCACTAAACAGGAGGAAGGAAGGAAGCGTTGTGATGCTGTCACAATCTCTAGTGGAGTTTGCCTCTTTTCTGGATGTTGTTAAGTAACCCCCTCCAAAGGTAACTTAACTCTAGGTGATACTGCAATTCTATAGAGATTCTGCCTGTCCTTTTTGGCACAGATTAGAACAGATGGGATGAATTTTGTTACGAATTCCCAGAAGCTGAAACGAAAGTCTTCCCTCTAGAAGTTCCCTTTTATTCTCTCTCCCCTCCACGTCCCCTCTTTAAGTTGCACAAGGTAAAGGACAGCACTGTGCTCTGCTTGCTGCATACTTAGTGTCATTTTCAGGAGAAGTATTTATAATGAATTTGCCTTTCCCATAAGTGAGTTTGCCAGGTAACCCCACCACACTGCTTGGTGATAGCTATGAGACCCACTCTAGTTAAATGTGAGACTGAGAAGATTCTCTAGTCCATCCATGCTCCTTCCTGTAAGCCCACCCCACTTCCCCCTGGGGCAGGCTTTGGAATTCCTTTTTAAAACACTGGCAACACCTTGCTGCTCATTCATTTTCCAGGTCACATTTTCTTTTCCCAATAAAAAAAATTCCGTCTTCTGTCTTTTTTTATTTTTCAAGAAGATTCCCCATGTCAATTCCATTTCCCCCTCTCCTCCTCACCAGAGGGTGCTTGCCAGGGAGCCTGGGAGACATACTGTTCTAGTCATCCCTCAACAGCGTTTCCCTGCAGGTCTCCTTTAGGGCCCTTCCATTAATCAATGCTGTCTCCTTCTTTGAGAACCCCAGGGACAGTTTAGGGGTGCAAGCTCTACTAGACCTGTCTCACGGTAGAGCCCTGGTGGGTAATGGTTCCCGCCACTTTTTGGACAAATGGGTCACCGTCAACACTCAAAAGTTCTTGTAGATCTCATCTACCCACCAGAGAGGGTCTTAGCACTGCTCATTGCTGTCTGGCCACAGCTACACAAAACAGGCTATTCTGGCCTCTTGTGGCACTGCAGGCATCTCTGAGGGGACTAGAGCCAGGGGATGCCCAAAGTGCACATGTGTTGGTCACAGGGAAGACACAGCCAGCACATGAACATCAATTCATCCCCAACCTCTCCCCTTTGAGATAGCCAAGCCACTGACTCTGGCAGGGACCAAATATTGTAACCACAACTGGTTCTATGGCTCACTTACATTGGCCACGTGGACTGCTGTTTGGGAAACACTGTTTCTGGGGACATGTGCTCCCTTTTCCTCCCAAACACAGGTTTGGTGCCATTTTAATGGCACTGGCATAGAGTCTTAGTGTTGGAGGGGACCAAAGGGACCAGCTCGTTCAACCCCCGGCTCCAAGGAAGGATGCCCTGCATCTACAGCGTTACAGACAGATATTTTTCTATCTGTGGAGACTGGAGAGTATAACTGTTCTGTCTTTTATTTTGTGGCAACCTTCTAGATAGGCAACCTTCTGCGGTCGGCGCCGGGGGCGCCCTCCTTGAGGTCCCTTAAGTTTTTCTTACGGGGATAATGGAAAGGGCATTCTTGGTGGCCGCCCTGAGGCTGTGAAACTCCCTCCCGGTGGAAGCCCATTTATTCCCGGATCTCCGCCCCTTCCGTCGCTGCTGTAAAACCTGGCTGTTCCACCAGGTGTTTGGTGGGGCAGAAGGGTAGTGGGTGGGGGTGGGGGTGGGGTTTTTAGTTTCTTAGCCCCAGATTTAGTTGTTTTATTATGTATGTACATGTTTTTATATTCTTGTTTTATATTGTTATTTTATCATTGTTGTTAGCCGCCCCGAGGTGTGTGAGGCACAAAGGGGGTGGGATATTAAATTTTATTAGATAGATAGATAGATAGATAGATAGATAGATAGATAGATAGATAGATAGATAGATAGATACTTGAAAAATGTGATTGTGTCCCTCCCAGACTCCCCTTAGTCATTTTTCCTCCAGGTTAAGTATACCCAGTTCCTTCAGCCGTTCCTCATATGACGTGCGTTCTATCCCCTTTATCATGTTTGTCTCTGTCCTCTGTATTCTCTCGTTTGTCAACATCCTTCTTGAAGTGTGGTGTCCAAAGCTGAACAAAGACAGCAGCTCCACATTTGCCCACACAAATACCTGTTACCCCTGGATTTCCCTTTCTGTTTGAAGAGCACCCGCCGGATGTTCAACATGGAGCAGGCTGCGACTGCTCCAGGGCAGCCCTACACAGATCAAGGAGCACACCTCCCGGAGCAAGCTGGCCAAACCCGGGGCAACAGGCAAACACGGAACTGTGTCTGTTTGAATGGCCCCCATGAGCCAAACGGCCAGAGGGGCTCCCAGATCAACTGCAGTCATTGCGGCTCCTTGCACCTGCTCTCACCCCACTCCTTAAAGGAACATGCATGGAATCCAAATACGTGTTTGCTCCACACTGCAAGGAACCCTGCAAGGAGGATGGAAGCCAGCTCCCTCAGAAGCCCCAAGGGAACAGAGGAACAGCAGTGTCCGCCAGCTCCTGACCTGAATCGCCTGCTCTCTGGGTCTTTCAGCCGTGTCTTTCCATCCTCCCTTCCTTGTTCATTCTAGTGTCTGAATAAAGTCTGCCTTTTGCTCCCAGACAATAGCGCTGTGTGGGTGTCACAGGGACCCCAGGGCTGGTGTTTGTTCGCTCCGCTCTGCCACCCTGGAGGAGTGTGACGTGGCAGAGACTGGCCTGGCTTCCGGGGCTGTGGGCAGTGAGGGGTTAATGGCTGCTGCCACATCCCGTTGCCAGAGCTGCGGTTCTTTGCCAGGGGCAGACTCCTAGGTGGGGCATGGGGTAGCAGTGTGGGCTGGGTGGGGGCCAGGTTGCCTGCCTGTCTGTGTGTTCTTGATCCAGGGTTTTCCCGGGGGAACTGCTCTTGAGTGGTTCCAGTGGGAGAAACCAGAGGGTAGTGATGGACAGTGGCTCGTCATCCCCTCGGGAACTCCCTTGTGGGGTCCTGCAGGGTTCCATCTTGTCCCCACTTTTGTTCAATGTGTATTTGAGACCCCTGGGTGAGATCGTTCGAGGATTTGGAGTGAGGTGCCATCAATATGGCCCCTCGTGTGGCTACCCTTGGTGATGATCTGGAGGCTGCAGCTGGTGCAGAATGTGGCGGCCCGGCTCCTTACAGGGACGGGTCACCGGGCGCACATTACACCAGTGCTCCGTTCTCTGCACTGGCTGCCTATCTTCTTTTGGGCCTGATTCAAGGTGTTGGTTCTCACCTTTAAAGTCCTACATGGCCTCGGCTCGTCCTATCTATGGGACCGCTTCACTCCCCGAGTCCTGCAGTTCGTTGGGGGCGCCTTCTTGGATGTCTCCCGAGTAAATCGGGGGGCCACTATAGAGAGGGCATTCTCAGTGGCCGCACCTTGGCTGTGGAACTCCCTCCCGGAGGAGGCTCGCCTGGCCCCAGACCGGCTGACTTTTCGTCAGGCTTGTAAAACCTGGCTGTTCCGCTAGGCGTTTGGTAGAGGGGACGGGTGAGGGAGGGTTGGGATGGGGGAGGTGAGGAGAGGAAGATGGGATGATGGGAGGATTTTATATTATGTCATATTTTAATTGAATTATTATTGTTATTTTGTTTTTAATGTTGTAAGCCACCCAGAGTCACCTGTGGTCAGAGAGGGCGGGGTCTAAGAATTTTAAATAAATAAATAAATAAATAAATAAAACATGCAGATGACACCCAGCTCTTTCTGTCCTTTACATCTGACCAAGGTCCTGCAGTCTTAATACTTAAGCCTGGCTGCCATTGGGAA
The DNA here is from genome assembly GCA_003113815.1 of Sphenodon punctatus. Lineage (NCBI taxonomy): Eukaryota > Metazoa > Chordata > Lepidosauria > Sphenodontia > Sphenodontidae > Sphenodon > Sphenodon punctatus. The sequence goes on from QEPC01003360.1 coordinate 94,340, forward strand.
ATGGATGCGGGTGAGCCGACTGAAGTTGAATCTAGACAAAACTGAGGCGATGATGGTTGGCCAGTCTTGTGGCCTGGGGAATGTGGGAACCCCTGTTATTGATGGGGTCCAGCCTCCCTTGGTCACTCAGGTTCACAGTCTTGAGGTGTTCTTGGATCCACTGCTGCACCTGGATTGTCAGGTTGTGGCAGTTAGGGATGAGCAAACAGATCGCGGTTCGGGTTCAGCCGTTCGGTTCGGCTGCATTTGGTTCGGCTGAGTTCGGTTCGTCCGTTTGGCTAGTTCACCGAGTTCGCTGAGTTCGGGTTCGGCTGTTCGGTTCAGTCGTCCGAACAGGCCGTTCGGTTAGGCTGTTCAGCTGTTCGGTTCGACCGTTCGGGAAATGTTGTTATGGGTGGTTTTTTGTTTTTTATATGGTTTTTTGGGTTTTTTATTGGGTTTTATATGGTTTTCTTTTGTTTTTTATTTGGTTTTTTAGTTTTTATATGTTTTTTTAAAAAAATCTAATATTATATATTCAATTCAATTCACAATTTATTTATATCCTGCCTCTCTCAAACGACTCGAGGCGGCGAACAACAAATAATAACACATTTACTGGGGATCCTTTCCCACGCAGGGGACCCAGCCTACACAATAAACAATTATACAAAAATAAATTCCATCTTACAATAACTCCAACTCAAACCATTCCTAAACAATGGAAGGTCCCCACCATCAAATCAAAATACCCTGCTCTCACCAGGGTATATAGCCGACTCCACCCCCCTCTCACCGGGGGGAGCCGGTCCATTCCACCTCCTCATTACAATAATACCCACCCACCCCACAACCCCTACAATATTTAACTACATCATAAACCAACAAAACATAATCCAGGATCTCCACACAGGGGCCCGGACAATAATATTAACACAACAAGCAAAATTACTTGCCCAATGCTTCATTAATCAAATTCTTACCATCCCAAGAAAGCTAACCAACCCACCACTCCATAACTTCTCCCACGGGTACCAAATACATCCCCTCCTCTCTCAACTCATCTCCTTCTACCCCACTCAAAACCCTCACTATCTCCACCCCTCTCACATCAGGGGAGCACAACCCCGATACCCTTCCATCACTTAACAACCCCAATACATCCAGCTCTTCCCCTCCACTTAGCTCCTCCCCCAACTCCGACCATGCTATCCCACCTGAATACAATACCCCTTCTCCCTCTGCAACATCATCCATAATGTCCCCCCCTCCCCCCCTCCGTGCCCCAAAGGGCCCCAAATGGCCGTGCCCTTTGGCCGCAGTCCTTCGGCTCACGAACGGCGGCAAGCAACCAGCAGCGCAGCCGCTGGGTCTCCCTTTAAGCGTCTTCCAGCGCACGGTGTGGGGGGGGAAGGCGGGGAGTGGTTGCCCAGACAGTCTCTACTCACAGCCCCCTTTGCTCCCACAGGTGCCTCACAGGACCCCCCTGGAACAAATCCCGCAACCGGAGCAGCAGCAGCAAGGATGGTGGTGCAGGCACAAGCTCACGCTGGTAAGTCAGAGCCACAATGTATCATTACCACCGGGTCTCCCTTTAAGCGTCTTCCGGCGCACGGCGCGGGGGGGGGAAGGGCGGGGGTGGTTGCCCACACAGTCTCTACTCACAGCCCCCTTTGCTCCCACAGGTGCCTCACAGGACCCCCCTGGAACAAATCCCCCAACCGGAGCAGCAGCAGCAAGGATGGTGGTGCAGGCACAAGCTCGCACTGGTAAGTCAGAGCCACAATCTAGTGTAGATATATATCTATCTACACTAAATCTAACTGCTATTAACTATTCTAAATGCTATGAACTAAATGGATTATCTAATAAGTACACAGACCTACTCCT
>QEPC01003360.1:96531-118437 GCA_003113815.1 Sphenodon punctatus
TAGCTCAGAAGGTGTTGGGAAGGGGGGAGGCAGATAATTAGTTTCGTTTCTTGCAAGCCTCTCCACCCCTGGTGCCTGGAAGTCTGCTCCTCAGTGACTGACACCTCCCTGTCATGTTTGACCTTCCAGAGAACCTTTTTTTGCCACCCGAACTCATCTGAATGCGATCTGAACTGACCGAACTGTTCGGCCATTTCGCCGTTCGGTGTTCGGTTTGTTCGGTATGTTCGCGTTCGGGTTCGTGATCGAGTTCGGTCATCCGAACAGGCCGAGTTCGGGCTGAACTCCGAACTGCCAAACCGCGTTCGCCCATCCCTAGTGGCAGTGGCCAGGAGAGATTTTTACCAACTTCATTTGGTGAGAAGGCTGTGACTTTTTCTATCCGATTCGGATCTGGCCAACATCATCCATTCCTTCATAACTTCAAGGCTAGACTACTGCAATGCGCTCTACGTGGGGCTGCCCTCGATGCAGTTGGTGCAGACTACGGTAGCCCGCTTTCTGTTGGGGACGGGTCGCTAGGAGCACATTACACCGGTGCTCCAGAGTCTGTGCTTACTGCCATTAGTTATCTGGGCACAATTTAAGGTGCTTGTTTTAACCTATAAAGCCCTAAATGGCTTGGGCTCCAGGTATCTGAAAGGCCGCCTCTACCCCTATGTCCGATTGCAGCCTCTGAGGTCCGCTGAGGGTGCCCTCTGGTGAGGGTCAACTACCCATGAAGTTGTTATAATGAGGGCATGCAGAGAGGGGGTTTCGGTGGCTGCCACCTGCCCCACAATTATGGAACTTTCTCCCCTTGGAGGTCCACCTAAGCCTATGTTTGTCTTCTGGTAGAGATGTAAGACCTTTTTGTTTGGTCAGGCATTTGACAGGCAGGAATAGGGTTGGGTGGGAATGGGTAACAGGATTTGGAGAGGAGGTTCAGTGGGTAGCAGGTGGGAATAAAGAGTGGGGTGGGTGGGTGGTTAGGATGAAGTTGCGGTAAAGCTATTTTAATGTATTTTATTGTATTTATATTTTGGTTGTTGTAAGTCACTCTGAGTCTTTGGAGAAGGGTGGGGTAAAATGTAAAATAAATAAATAAATAATCTGTTCGAATTTTATGAGAATGTCAACAAGTATGTGGATACTGGGGTGATACAGTTGATATAGTATATTTAGATTTTCAAAAAGTATTTGACAGGGTCCCACACCGGAGGGTCTTGAGCAAATTAAGTAGTCATGGGATAAGAGGAAGAGTCCTGTCATGGATTGGTAGCTGGTTAAATTATAGGAATCAAAGGGTGTTTTCAGACATGACGCTAACCCCTGTTTAACCACACTTAAACATTTCTTATGCATGTTGCAGGGCTGTATTGGTGCCCTATGCAGCCCTGCAACATGCATAAGAAATGTTTAAGTGTGGTTAAACTGGGGTTAGCATCATGTCTGAAAACACACAAAGGGTAGGAATAAATGGTCACTTTTCAAGTTAGAGAGAGGTAGAAAGATAGTGGGGTGCCTCAAGGGTCAGTACCAGGATTAGTATTGTTTAACATATTCATTACTGGTCTGGAAAAGGGGTAAAGAGTGAGGTTGGTAAATTTATAGACAACACCAAATAATTCAAGATTAAGACCCAAGCAGACTGTGAGAAACTCCAGAGGGATCTTGCATGACTAGGTGAATGGGCATTAAAATAACAATTAAAATTCAATGTTGATAAGTGCAAGGTGATGCACATAGGGAAAAATATTCCTCACTATGCATACATGATGGTAGGTTCTAATCTGGTTGTAACCACTCAAGAGAAGAATCTTGGAGACATTATAGAAAGTTCCCTAAAAACATCGGCTCAGTGTGTGGCAGCAGTCAAAAAGACAAACCGAATGCTAATCATTATTACAAAAGGAATAAAGAATAAAAGGGAAAGTATCATTGGCCATTTTAAAACTAGACGCTCCTACGCATGGACACCCAGTGTCCATGTGGGGAAGTATCTCATTTAAATGTGGAGGTGTGCGGGTGTGCGCTCCCGCAACCCACACATCCCCACTCATGGAGCAATTGGCAAAAAAGGCAGGTTGCGTTGTGCCTGGGGGTGGGTGGAGGTGGGTGGAGGTGGCTGTGTGCCCATCTGCGCCCCTCTCCCCATGCACGGCCCCTGCAGCGGTACTTCACTGACCGCACACGGACCGCCCCCCTCCCCATGGCAGTCTATTTAAAAACTGCCATAATGCCACTGTATAAATCTTTGGTGTGACTCTATCTTGAATATTGTGTGCAGCTCAGGTTGCCTCATCTCAAGTTAGATATGAAGGAACTGGAAAAGGTTTGGAGAAGGGCAAGAAGGATGAAAGACGGGATGGACTGAATTCCATATGAGGAAAGGCTCAACAGGTTAGGGCTGTTGAGGTTGGAGAAGAGGCAGTCAGAGGGGGATATGATGGAAGCTTATAACATCATGAGTGACATGGAGAAAGTGAATGGGGAACTGTTGTTTGCCCTTTCCCAAAAGAGAACAAGGGGACACTCTGAAGTTAAATGCAGCAGATTTATCATTATTATATTTTTACCTTGTCCTTCTCCACAATGGACTCAGGACAGCTTAGGGGGCTTAAACCCCTGACTACCAGTAGTTGGGAGCTGTCAGTAGGAGATGGGTTGCACCTCCATGATGACCTGTACATGTACTTCTCTTGAGCTACTGGAGCTGGCCACGGTCAGAGACAGGATGCTGAGCTAGATGGACCACTGGTCCGACCAAATACGGCACTTCTTATGCTCTTATATTCTTAACATGGTTTTATCTAAGCCTGGTGTCATCATTTAAAACTTGGGTTAATCCATGCTTCAGCTCCATAGTCTAATATAGCTAGTGTGATGCATGATGGCCCATCTTCACAGGACTAATGCCACTCACAGATTTTCCTGGGGTTTTCCTGCCAACGTCCGCTTCTGCCCAGGGGAGGGTCCTTTTCTTCCTGTGGCACTTGCCGTTCCTTTGCTCTTTTGGGGATGTCTTCCACACCAATCATCAGCTGTTCTTGTTGCTTTAAAAGAATTAGCTCCCAGTGGGGATAGTCCCATGGACCTCTGTCCTTGATGCTCTGGCCTCCACCTGAGCAAGTTTGTACAGTCCGTGGTCCCCCTTCTTGAGGGATGGTCTAGCTGTCCTTGGACCACGGCTTTCCAAGTCCTGAGGTGCATCTCCTATTCAAGACCCCAGTCCAGTGTGTTCACCCAGTGCTTTAGCCCTCTGGGCCCCAAAGCTCGCTCCACATACACTCTGGGTTCCTGGGCCTCTGGGCTTGCAGTGGCTCTGGAGTCCTCAAGGGTCCCTAGTCCTAGCCTCCCTAGTCCTCAAGGGTCCCTAGTCCTCCTCCTAACTTCTTGTCCCTCTGTAGCTCTTGCTGGTATCCTCTGCCCCAATCCTCCCTGGGGTTCCAAGCCCTACCCCTCCCTTACTGGGGCATTCAGCGCTCGGGTTCTTACCCTTCTTGGCTCCCCTGGAAATTCTGGGTCTGCCCTGTGCTCCTCCTTTGTCTGCTAGGGACTGTGAAGGCTACTGTCCCCTGCTCCCATCTGCCCACTTCCTTTTCATCTAGGGCTCTGCCCCTGGACAAGCCCTCAGCGTCTGCAGGTGGATCTTGACAGCCTTATCATTGGGTTACCCTCCACCTAGAGTAGGGTTGCTACCTATGCACATTTTTATGGAACACTTTTGAAAAATCCATTGCACTTAAGGCACAGGCCCTGTAACATGGATTTTTCATGTGTTCCTTAAAAATCTGCATAGGTGGCAACCCTAACCTAGAGCCTAGCTGTTTTCTAGCCCAATACCCCCACTCCTGGCTGAGCTTTTGTCCCCTGAGGCCTCCAAGGTCCTCCTGGCCTAAGGTCCTGTTCACCCAGGCCTGACTAGATCCCTTTGCCTTCTCCCTAGGGCAGGGTCCAGGTTGGTTTCCACCTGCCTCCCTTGCCAGGGGTGGCACCAGCCAGCTATTGATCTCTTCCCCCTGCTGTGGCCAAGCTGATACTCTGGCTGCCTCTCTTTATCAAGCCTCAACCAGGTCATATGACTCACCCACTCTGCTCACATGGGGTATTTTCAGACGTGACGGGGGCCTGTATTGGCCCCGTTGCAGAAACACCCATTGATCCCCCGCTGGGATCAAACCAACACATCCAACAGATGTCCCTGCTGATCCTGGCGGGAAATTGGGGAGGGGGCGGGGCAGCCCTGTTCACCCCAACAGATGTTACGAGACCACGACCACCATGTGGGAATTCCCCGTGGTTGAGCGTGATCTCGTAACGTCTGAAAATACCCATGGTCTCCTGCTCCCTGCACACTGGGTTAACCCCATTCTCCCCCAAGGCAGGCAGGCAAGCAAGCAAGCGGTGAAGCACTCTACCAAGCTGTGGGCTTGCTCCTGTAGCTACTTAGCCTAGTGTTTCACCACAGGCAGGAAGATTTTTTTGACAGACATAGGCCTTGTTTATCAAAACCCTTGCTCCAGAGTAGTCTTATAAAAGCCAATCGAGAGTAAGTGGATTGAGGACTGCTGGCCCATGGTCAACAATGGTCACCAGCTGGTGAGGATTCCCACACTGTGCAGTTGCAAACTGAGGACTACATATGTGCAGTGTTGGCAATCCTCATACCAGGGCCAGGGAGGCAATGTGTGGCTAGCACTGCACATGTATAATAATAATAATAATAATAATGCACAGAGGTAGAGAGGAGCAGTGAAAATCAAAACATACACTTGAATTATTTTATGAAGCTATACTTGTTACAATGTTAACTGTGGAAAGCGTAGCCACTGCCAATATTGATCTGGCTATACTTGTTACAGAATCAGCTGCGGAAAAAGAAACCCATTTGATGTACCTGAAAGGGGTCAACCCAATAAAACCCCTGAAGAAGCTATATTCCATAGCGAAACATCGGGGGTGGGGGGGGTGGGGGGGTGTCTAAAGACTTCTTACTGATCCACTTATAGTCAGCTCACTCCAGTTCATAGATTCTATTCTATATATGTCCTTTCTTGTTTGTACTATTTATATTTTCCTCTGATATATTCCCTTTGCTCATCACATGTTACATATATATTCATTGTATATGGCATTCTGATATTTTCTTTAGCCATTTAATTAGTCAACTTCTGGAACTTATTGTTACATGGAGTAGTGTATTGTTGCTGTATGCTGTCTGTAGCACTGCACATGTACCATGGTGTCCTTGCCTCTTCCACTCTGGACATGGGGTGGGTTGGGAGCCACATCGAGCAGGCAGGAATGGCCAGATTGAATATGTGCAAGCCCCAGATTGCACACGTGCCCACCCCAGTAGCCTCCTGTACCATGTACCTGGGGTGGGCACACCATGGCACATGTGCAGTGCTACAGACAGCACACAGCAACAATACACTACTGCATGTAACAATAAGTTCCAGAAGTTTACTAATCAAGAGAGGATCGAGAACCACAACATAGGGGCTCACAAGGCAATGTGTTCCTCTTGAGCTATGGGGAGTACTGATCTAGCTCGTTCAGGTCATTTGGAAATGTTTGTTTCCATCATCAGTTTCCAAGTGGAAAAAATAGGATGTACTAGTGTTAAGAAAAAAAATGACTGGGGAAAAAGAAATCGCATGCTAATTATTTCCTGTGGAATTTTTTGCTTGTCCCAAATAAATAAGGTAAGATCTAATGCAAATAAAACATATCCTCCCAGGATGTGGGAATGCATGGGAAAATACAAGCCTTTCTTGAAGGAAAGTTGAAACTCTATGCGAAGCGGAAACAAGCAGCCCCTTAGGATCATTCATCGATTATATTCATTGGCCTCGAACTTCTTATTTATTGGACATTAAAGAAGGTGGAAGAGTTGCTAGACATACTCTGCTCACAGTACATAAATTTCCACTTTTGATTGTTAAAATCCAAAGCTGTTTCTAAGAGGATGGTGCCTTCAATTCACCTTCTGCTTTTAATAAAAAATGCATTTTCTTAAAAGAAGTAAAAGTGAACTCCCTACATTCCTCCAGACTTTGGCCTTTGATGTCGACTGCAGTCCTGGAGTAGGTACAAGGTATGGCTTCTTAATCATTACTTCTACTCTTAACCATATCATCTCTAATACTAGCAGGCCCCTCTCTGTAAGAGCTGTGGTCTCTTCTGCACAAAGCATAGGAAAGCATTATTTATTTATTTATTTATTTATTTATTTATTTAAATGCCCCAAAGGGTGGGTAACAGCAAAATAAAAAACATATAAGAATAAAGATACAAAAAAGTATTAAAAATCTCCTGCAAACACCTACCCCCCTCCCTAGCCTCACCTACTAAATTTCTGGGCAAAAAGAAAAGTCTTACATTGCTTCTGGGAAACGCTCATGATGAACCTCTGGAGAAAAGGAGTTCCACAATGATGTCATGCAAATGCAGAACATGCACAGTGAGAAGGGTAGTAGAGGGGAAATTTTCCACTGGTATAACTCCAATGAAATCCAGGGAGGAAAAGTCTTAGTTCTCCCCTGCCAAAGGTATTTCCACACATTATCCACCTGGTACCTAAGAAATGTATGCACGCCTGTCATTGGAGGTTTGCATACAATGTAAAATGTGTGGGTACTCCCTCTACTGCCAGCTGCTCTGGGTTCTTCGGAGGACTGCTGACATCAGAGCCCTGCTAGCAGCAACCCAGCCAGAGATGCTGCCGGCAGACCAGAAGAACTGTGATTCAGTGCAGTCTGGGCTCCCTGCTTCCCACCTGACAGCTGATCAATGAGAGATAAGGAATGCTACCTGTAAGGACTTCCCTGTTTCCCGTTGCTTAGCTGTCAGGGCGACCAGGGAGTCCAGCCTGCGCTGAAACCCTTAAGGCTTAGTGAAATTGACCAGGTTTCCCTTCCCCTGGTCAATTTCACCAATGTTAATGTATTTGTTTGTTTCAATTTCTGCCCCTGCCCTTCCCAATAGGCTCAGGCTGAGGCAAAAATGTAAGAGACAAATTTTGAAACCTGGGTGCATGGGTAGACACCCCCCCCCCCCCCTCAAACCTTGCATGTATTTCTTACTTCCACAGAAGAGCACACTTGTGAAGGCAAAGGGGGTGGTGAAACATGCATCTGGTCTATTCTGAACCCAGTTGTCTGATCTGCATGGATGACATACACGGTATCAGTAAGTAAATGAATGCAGGGTTTATGGGCACAGCAGACCAGGGTGCACATTTAAGAGTACACTAAGGTTGAAACTTGATTTCGCAATTCTCGTGTTTCTCAACAAGAATCATGGTTCTTCCCTCGTTCTGACAAATGAGAGTGAGCCAAGAACCAGCAGCATCTTGACTGCATTCTCATTGAGAAACATGAGGGGGAAAAAAAACAACCAAACAAACAAAAAACTGTGCATGCATAAAATGACCCCCGGGGAAGTTCTGCACATGCACGTCCCTTTCCCAAAATGCTGCCGGCAGCATTGCCACCATTTTGGAAAAGGGCAGCTGTTATGCGCATGCACGGTGGCCATTTTGTGCATTCATAGACTGGCTGCCCTTTTCCAAAACGGTGGTGATGCTACTGGCACTATTTTGGAAAAGGGCCATGCATGCACAGAACAGTTTGAGTAGCCATTTTACTGTTACGGGGAGGGGGGAAGGGAGGAAGGCGAAGATACCTATGGGGTGCCCTCCTTGTGTAACCACGCACTTGTCCGAGTCCCAGCCGCCGGAGGTGTCTATCGAGGGTATACGGCCCGTCAGGATAGTGTGTGGACCCTTTTAATCTCACAGGGACTGGGTCCCTATCACCATAGGGCACTGAGGATTGCCGGGAGTCTCGGGCCTCAGGCACACAATGATACCACATGATACTCAACCAGGAGGGGGGAAGGGCTGGGGGGCAGGGATGGTGCTGGGAAGACAGGGACAAGGTTCCAAGGGTCGGGGGTAGGGGACAACGATCACACCGGACAGGGGGAGAAACCCAGGGAGGGGGAGGCTCTCTCACTCGCACACCTGCTCCACACCCACTCACTCTCTCTCACACTGGTCGCAGGTCAAAGGGGAAAAGGGAATAGGACACAACACAAACTTCACTAAATAAAATTGCTAAACAACAATAAGGGGTGAACACTCAAGCACAATACTTAGCTTCTTGCACAGGCCGGTCTCTCCACCTCAATCACCAGCGCCAAGTGCTTCTCGGCGCTGGGGTTTATACCCAAGGCCCTGCCCCCTCCACACGCCCACAGGCATGCAGCGGGGACGTGGCCACGTTCCCAAGGCCAGAGAGCCCCACAGCGGCATCCGGCACTGGCATGACATTTACACAAGCACAGTTGTTCTTGTTCTTCTTCTTTACAAGATATCTTGCAATATTTGGTACTGGGGCTGAGATCTCAACAAGATCTTGGTCCCTGACATGAAATCTCCTGAGATTCTTGTGAGAGAGATTCTCTTTTCAGCCCTACTGTACACCTCACCTACAGAACCCACATTTTGAAATTTGTTCCTTAACCATTTTCTTCCTATTTATATAAACAAATTATTTATTTTTATACCACCCTTCCCTAAATGGCTCAGGGTGGTTAACAACATATATAAAAAAACATAAACATTCATAAAAACAATAAAATATAAAAAAGAATCCCCAGCCAAAACAAACAAACCCCAACCACCCCACAGCTCCCCATATATAGTGAAAAGGCTAACCACGTTGAGAAGCAAACTTCTCTGGAATATAGGCAGGACTGATGGGAAAGTCTTTTTAGGTAACACACTACCCCACAACAACACTCACCTGGAATGGAAACATATGAACAGGGTGAAAGATTGGGCTTGTTTAGCTAGGAGAGGAGATGGCAGAGAGAGAGAGTATATAGCAAGGGTGGCTAAATTGTGGCTTGGGAGCAGGTGGCTTGGGAGTAGGTCTTGGGCCGTTGAAGAGCAATTACCAGCCAGACCCAGTGCTGCCTTAATGGTCCTCTGTCTTACTTCATTGCACCTGAGTCTCCCTCTGTGTTTGTGCCTCTGTCCATCCGACATTTTCTGCTGGTCTGCTCCCATTTCACAGCTGTGCGCCGTGCGTTACTAAGGAGCCACCCCCGGGCTGCCTGTCAGCCTTGCACTGTTTTTAGGAGTCAGGGCTGATTTTACTGCACGTTTTACCTTTTTAAAAAGTTATTGGCTGGCCCAGCTTTTCTCCCCCTTGTTTTTAGCCTCGCTGTGAGTTTTACCGTCAGACCCGGGGGAAAGTTCTTCATGACCCCTGTGCATTTGCCTTTGCTTTTACACATGCTGATGCTGACTTACCAAGGGCCCACAGATACCCTGGAAGGACACTGAATCCCGGAAGGACGGGTGGGATGGGGCCCCAACCCTCTCCCTTGAGGGGATTGCTTTTATGTGAACGTTACTCTTTTTTATGTTTTTAGCAGCTATTGGGTGGTTCCATAGACTTTAGCTTTCCTCTTGAGGCATGTCTAGTTTTAGCTGCTTTCTTAGCCTTAAGAGCATAAGAACATAAATAGTGCCATGCTGGGTTAGATCAATGGTCCATCAAGTCCAGCATCTTGTCTCCGATGGTGGCCAATCTCTTTCTCTTGGGAGAAGTACCCAACAGGTCACAATGGGCAATCCATTCCCTGTTGTTCCAGCCCCCAACAGTAAGAGATTACGTTCCCAAAACCTACTTGGCTAATGGCCATTAATGGACCTATCCAAGAACTTATCCAATCCCTTTTAAAACTAGCTACTCTACCAGCCGTGACCACTTTCTCTGACAGTAAGTTCCACAAGTTAATTGTGCGCTGAGTGAAAAAATACTTTCTCTTATTTGTTTTAAATCTGCTACCAGTTAATTTCATGGAATGCTCCCTTGTTCCAGTACTGTTAGAGAAGGTAAATAACCACTCCCTAATTACGTGTTCCACAACACTCACGATCTTATAAACTTCAATCATATCCCCTCTTAGTCGTCTCTTCTCCAAGCTGAAGAGCCCCAACCTATCAAGCGTCCCCCCATACAGGAGCCATTCCATACCCTTGAGCATTTTTGTTGCCCTTTTCTGTACCTTTTCCAGCTCTACTAGGACTTTTTTGAGATAAGGCAGCCAGAACTGCGCACAATACTCAAGGTGTGGTTGTACCATAGATCGATATAGAGGCATTCTGATATTTTCAGTTTTATCCTCTCTCCCTTTCCGAATGATTCCTAACGTTCTGTTGGCTTTTTTGACCGCCACTGAACACTGAGCTGAAAATTTAAATGTATTGTCTACGGTGACACCAAGATCCCTTTCCTGAGTGGTAACTCCTAATTTAGAACCAGCATTGTATACATATAGTTTGGGTTATTTTTCCCTATGTGCATCACTTTGCACTTGTCCACATTAAATTTCGTCTGCCATTTGGATTGCCATGCGTTTTAACTCTTTTTTACATCCTTGTTTCTCACCTTTTGTTTGGCGCAATATGGCCTCACGGCTGTTGTGCTATTGCTCCACTCACTCACTCACTCACTCACTCACTCACTCACTTTATGTGCTTTAGCAGTTATCGGATAGTTCACTGGTTTTTAGCTTCCTTTTTGAGGCGTGTCTAGTTTTAGCTTGTTTTTAGCCTTGCCTTGTTACCTTTTTTTACACGTTTGTTCCTCACCTTTTGTTTGGTGCAATATGGTCTGATGGCTGCTGCACCATAAACCCCAGTCACTCACTCATTCTGCACCCAAGTCTCAGCAGCTGAATCAGAGCTGCTCCTCATAATCTCAGCAGCCAGTACCACAGAGCACCTTCAATGCCAACCAGTGACGAGGCAGGAGAGGTCTTTGTGGGTATTTTTACAAGTGACAGCGCACTATGCTGTCACGCTTTGATCCTGGCTGGGGTGAGGGTGCTTACCCTGGCCAGGATCTGGCCTGGCCGCTGACCAGATGTGTCAGTGGCCCGGGCTGGGGAGGGGGCAGGGAGAGGGCAGGGTGGTGTACGGACATAGGTCTGCAGGCCCTGCCCCCTGCGCTGCTGCCTGTGGCTTGCCCAGGCAGTAGGCTGAAGCAGCCTATGAGGCCACCGCAAGCGCTGGGAACAACCCCGGACCCAGACCAGGGCCCGGTAGACAGCCTGCTCTACCATTCAGAGATGCCTTCCCTGGGCCGCAGCAATGCTTAGTATGGGCTGTGACTCGGCGATGGGCCCAAGTCACAGCCCGGACTAAAAACTGCCATGGCCCCTGATCCAGTCTGGGGAAACATCTGGTGTTCTGGATCAGATGTGATGGCACCGTGAGTGGCCACGTGGGTCAAAGTGTGGCCACCCGTGGTACCATCACGTTTAAAAATACCCTGTATGTGCACAGGCAAGTGGGTGTATGTGTGTTGTGGTTCTTGGCCATATGAGGATTTTGGTGTGCAGCTCTTGGAATCAGGAACTTTGGCCATCCCTGGTCTATAAATGGTGAAGGTCTGGAGACTGCAGCTAGTGCAGAATGCTGCGACCTGTCGCCTTACCAGGACGCGTCGCTGTGAGCACATTACACCGGTACTCTGGGCTCTGCACCGGCTGCCAATAGTCTTCCGGGCCTGATTCAAGGTGTTGGGTTTGACCTATAAAGCCCTATATGGCCGTGGCCCAACTTACCTGCAAGATCATCTCACTCTCCACACTCTGGAGCGGCCTCTGCAGTCCGCTAGGGGTGTCCTTCTCGAGGTCCCCTGTGTGGCCCGAGGGACCACTATGCACAGAGCGTTCTCGGTGGACACACCTAGACTGTGGAACTCCCTCCCGGTGGAGGCCCGAGTGGCCCCAGATCTCCCCTCCTTCCATCATATCTGCAAAACCTGGCTGTTCCACCTGGCTTTTGCTGAGGGAGATGGGGTGTAGTGTGGGATGGGGCGAGGGGGATGGGTGGTTTGGTTTTGTGCCTTCCCTTTTTATTGTATTGTATGGTTTTATTGATTTTATATATTTTAATATTGTAAGCCACACCGGGCTGCTTGGAGCAGGAGGGTCGGGGTATTAAATGATTTTATAAATAAATAAAATAAGATGTGGACAGAGAAAGAAAATAATAAATTTCTGTCCCCCTTGATCATAACACAAAGGAATGTGCAGTTGAACTGAAAGGTACATAGTCAAAAATGACAAAAGGGAGTGTTTTTTCATGCAGCATAGAATTGGTCTGTGGAACTGATTGCCACAGGGTGCAATTGAGGTCAAGTTTAGCAGGATTTTAAAATGGGGCGGATATTTTAAAATTTACTTGGAAGGTTTGTAAAACTCATCCTTCAGGGTTCAAGGCAATCTCTAGCTGTTTGGGATTAGGATGTTTTTATAGTGCGGGGGGGGGGGGGCGGTGTGCGCCACGGCAGCGGGGAAGGTGGCCAGTACATACGGTTGCTCACTGATTCCCCCCTCCCCCGCATCCCCACTCATGGAACAACCTCCATTTTTGCCGGTTGCTCCGTGAGTGGGGATGCGTGGATTGCAGGAGCACGCATGCACCCCCACTCATCACAGGCCATGGCACGCACCCAGGCGGTACCTACTCATGCCTACGCAGCGAATCTGCAAGGGCATGAGTGGGACCATCTCGTGTAAAAAATGACCTTGGAATGAAAACTTCATTGGGGCACAATTTGTTTTTACAAAAAAAATGAAATGTTTCTTTTGACAAACAAAACAACACAGCGACTTGACCAAAAGTGTTTGTTTCAGTGACTTTTTGCTTCTTCTACAATAGTGAAAATCTTCCATTTTGGCTGCATTGTGCACGTACAAGCGCAGGAACATTGGCAGCAATGGGGGAAATGCAGTGAACAAAGTACTGTCAGCTGTAGCACTAATGCCTAATGTTAATAAGTTACTGAAAAACTGGAGACGATTTCATCCGAAATGTGCCGGACCAGAATGATGTTGGTCTCGGAACTCTCTCTGTTGTTTTGACTTGAGAGCAGGCTTACTGGTGTGAATCCTAATGACACTGCGATGGAGGAAACTTGCAGATAAGCAGCTTGACAGGGGCATGCAACTTACGTCTGTGTACGCTTCAGCAGCTGAAACCTCCGATCTCAATAGCAGACCTGGTTGTAATTCACTGCTTTTGCCAGAATGCCCCTTTCCCAAATGTTCCACTTTGTGTCGTCCGAATGGTGCTTATTTTAACCCTGCCACTGGGTTGCAGGATTTTGTAGCACTCAGTACATTCCATTGCTTGGAACAGGATGTGCATTGTCTGTACAGAGACAAATAGTAACAGAAGAATGTGCCCCCTAATCTTCATGGAAAACCTCTCCTGGTTGTTCCAGAGAGCCACATGACACTTAAAATAGTTTAAACAAATGGCGCTCCAATCCAAGCATGTGGGTGCCAGACTCTACATAGTATTTTTGCAGTGAAAGAAGATGGTTAAAGCCAGGAATCAGAAATCTGGATTCACGTATTTTTGCCACAGACCATTTATGTGATTATGAAGAAATCCTTTGCACTCTCTCAACTTACCCATCCATAATATGGGGACAAAGGTTCCGTTTAAATGCTGGGGTCACAGGGTTTCACTGGTGAATTTTCTCTCTGTAACATAGCTAAAATCCATGGTCCCACAATATTAGAAGGCATTTTGCAAAGAAGATGCTATTAACTCAGACACAAGGTACCACAGAACAAAGGAATTCCAGACCCATGGATATTTGTGGGAATGTTGCCATTTATTTCAGTGAGGCCAGAATTTCACCCAGAGAGTGTTCCTAGTATTTTTATTTTTTATTTAATTATTTCAATTGTTACCCTGCCCTTTCCAAATGGCTCAGGGCAGCTTACAAAACAAATAAAAACAAAACCTATACAACAGCAGAACCACCCCCCCAACTCCCAACCTTTCCTCTCACCCCCCACAGCCCCTCACAACTGCCCCCTCACGCTCCTTCCCAAACACCAACCCAAACCCCCATTGCTTATCCCTGCCCACCAAATGCCCTAACAAATAGAAAAGTCTTACACCTCCTCTGGAAGATGCCCAGGCTTGGGCTCAAATGAACCTCTGGGGGAAGGGAGTTCCATAGCATTGGGGCAACAACGTACAAACCAGGCTAACAGGTGGTACCCGCAGGGAGGCGCTCCCAGCCAATCCCAGGGACCACAGTGGGACATGGAAGGACAGGGAGTCTCTCAGATATGCGGGGCCCAGACCGTTTAGGGCTTTTAAGGACAGGCGGTCTCTCAGATATGCGGGGCCCAGACCGTTTAGGGCTTTTAAGGACAGGCGGTCTCTCAGATATGCGGGGCCCAGACAGTTTAGGGCTTTTAAGGACAGGCGGTCTCTCAGATATGCGGGGCCCAGACGGTTAAGGTCTTTTAAGGACAGGCGGTCTCTCAGATATACGGGGCCCAGACCGTTTAGGGCTTTAAAGGATATGTGGGGCCCAGATTGTTTAGGGCTTTAAAGGTCAAAACCAGCACCTTGAATTATGCCCAGAAAGCACATTAAACCAGGTATAAACCAGGGGAACCTCAGGCCCACGGTGAGTCAAATAGAGCCCAGGGCCTTTTGTTATATGCCCCTTCCCAGTTCATGGATCTGGCCCGCAGATCTAGTCCTTAGCTTTGAGTGTGCACCTCAGTGCCTCCCTCTCTTAGTACAAACCCTCATCCTCTCTTCCTCCCCTGATAGTGTTACTTCAGCCCCTTTGCTCCCATCCTGGAGGCACTTTATCCCCTTCCCTTTCTTCTCCTGCTTTGAGCACATTCCCTTGTCTCCTTGACAGTGGGTGTCAACAGAAGTGATGGTGGAGCACTGCTGTCACAGCACGATCTGGACCGGGAAGACGCTGGCACCATGGGTTCGATCAGGTCCATCAGCAGAAAAAATGTGCTGCCTGCCGTGCCTTTCGGGGGTGGGGTGGGGAGCTGCACAGCCCTGCTCCTGTGCTGCACCCAGTGTCGCCCCCCTCCCCCACTATGACGGGCAGCCAGGGCAGCCGGGCATGGCAGACCCAATCCAGGTCAGGCCACAGCCGGTTATAACAAACTTTATAGCCCACTGTAGCCTGCTCTGGCCTAGTTGGACAGACGGTAGTCTGGGCCAGAGGTTTCCGGGATCACAGCCCGAGCTAGCTGCTAGCACCCCCCGGAGCAATCTCGGGCAAACATCTGGCGGGATTCCAACAAACGTGATGGTGGCATGCAAATGGGACACCATCATGTTTGTTAACAGCTAATAAAATCGATCAGCCTCGATCCAGCCCACCAGCTTTAAATAAAAACAAGTGTCCTGTGAAGGGAAAAAGGTTTCCCCCCTTTGGTATAAATAGGCAGGAAGAAGTCTTGCTCTTTTTCTCCAAGGGCCTGATCCTGCTTCCCATGGAAACTATACCCAGGGACCGGTGTTCACTGTGTTTTCCCATGGGGAAAACGTAGTGAATATGGGTCCCTGACTGTCATTCATTCCATTAGGCCCTAAAGCAATAGTTATCCTCTGAACTGAAGTCCTCCTCAGTTCTCTGAAGTATTGGCCTTTGACAAACATAACTTTCTTACTATTTAAATTATATTCATCTATTTTTTGGTTTGCTCAGCTGTGAGTTAGCTGGAACTTTTTAAGCCTAGACAGCTCAAATCTGGAGTCTGTACAGCAAACCACCCAAGCCACATAATAATGGAGAGACAGTACCTTTCCTATTTGCAGGCAAGTCGGGCAACTTAGCAAATCAGAACAGGTAGTGTCCCCCCCGTGCCATTTCCTATTTGGTACCCGATTCCTGAACAACGCAGGGAGCAAGGAGGCTACTTCATTGCTACGATGCAGCATCACCTCTTCTCTCTTGTCCTTCGTGGTACCTTTTCTTTGACTTTGATGGAAGAACCTTAACTGTTGCAAAAAGCCGTGGTATGGTTTCAATCCATGTTTTTAGTTAGTTTGTTCTTCGCTCTCAAGGAGACGAGCTGTTATTCTTTTCTTTGGTGAAGTGTATTGTACTGTGGGCAAAACATCAAAGGGAATAGTTGGAGAGAGCTGCGGAGAAACCACAAGGGGCACGCTATAACATCGGAGCCTCTGGAACAGTCAATATTTTTCAAATGCTAAAGATAGGAAATATTTTAATTCCATTTTTTTTTTTTTTTGAAACCTCACTGGACATGTTGCTTCAGAACACTCTGCCCATCTCCTGTCTACTGACACTGGCCAGCTGACTTCAGGAACTATACTCGAGACAGATCCAGAACAGGATGTGCATGGGTGGAGTGGCCGGGGTGGAGGCTTTCTCAATAGGACCCACCTGAGATGACATCGTGAGGGCATCTCAGTTCACCCTGCACTATGGGAATGCGGTGGATGTATTTGTCTAGCTGAGCATTCTCCATGCAGCTTATGTACTTCCACTTACTCACCATCCTCATACAGCAATCCAAGATTATCAAAGTACTTTACACCTATTAAAGTTTATATTTTCATGACACCCAGTGAGCAGAGCCCAGTGCATGCTGCAAAACAAATAAACAAAGTCCAAATTCTGCAATAAAGTAACTCAGAGTTTATGAGAAGAATTATGCAAATTGAACAAATGATGCCAATATTGATGCAAAGCATAATCTCTTTTATATCTGCCTGGCCATTTCCCCTTTCGCTTATAGTGACCATTGTATTTTGGAGGGAACAACAGGAAACTAAAAAAAAAGTTGGTATAAAACTAGGGGGGTGGGGGGAGGTTTTAGCTAAAAATAAACCTTAGGAAAAAAGATGAATGTCAGTAAATTCCCCTCTTTTCTTTCTAGATTTTTACTTCAGGGGTAGAGGGGTAGGAAGTTTAGTATGTGTGAGCACGGGGTGATGGGGGTGTGCATGGTGTGTTGCGATGCGTACAGGGCACTGGGGCACATTCTGGCTAAATTCATATATCCTTTTTGCTTTATTTTTGAGCAGACCTCTTTGGGTGAAAACAGACATGACGCTAACCACCCTTTATTCACCCTTGGTGGTTATTTATGCATGTTGCAGGGCTGTATTGGTGCCCTATTCATCCCTGTAACATGGGGTATTTTCAGACGTTACGTGGTCAATGACCACCACAGTCAATTCCCTGTGGTGGCTTGGACCATGTAACGTCCGTTGGGGGCAACGGATGTTCCCCCCCAGATGTTACCACGGTGTGGGATCAGATTCACCACACGAGCGACCGAAGCAGCAGGACCGGAGGTCGTCGCGTGTTGAATCCGATTCCAGGCTGTGGTGATCCCCGCCGTCACGTCTGGACGGTGGACACGGGCCGGAATCCCTGCAGGGATTCCAGCCCGTGACCATAGCGGGCGGGCGCTGTGGCGGCATTGGCCGCGGCAGCTGGCCATCTCCCCAGAGGGCGGGCGGCGGGGAGCGTGGAGGGGGCGGGGCCGTGCGGCCGCACTTTGCGCCACATGGCTCCGCCCCCTCCCCAATTCCCCACCGGGATCCCCCGGAATGTCTATTAGGGCGTTACAGGTCATCCCGGCAGGGGATCATTTCATCATGTCTGAAAACACCCATGCATAAATGACCACCAAGGGTGGTTAAAGGGTGGTTAGCGTCATGTCTGTTTTCACCCTTTGTTGTGTATTTGCTCCCTTTAGTGTTTGAATATCCAGGCTAATGTCAATTGGGAAGCTTATGTGTGTATTGGCAATCCACAAAGGAGAAGAAAGGGAGCCATTAATGGATTCATCAACTTGCTGGTAGCTAACTGGGTTCCACATTCAGATTTCATGGGAAACTGAATACAGCCCTCAAATGCTGTATTTGATATCTTGAACTGTCATCAGAACACCCCACCGTAGTATTCTGATTCAGGGGATAATGTTTTTTTTGCATAACTTGTTTTGAGCTCTGCACCAAAATCATTTCAAATGATGCACCGGTGGGAAGTAAAAGAGTTAGTGGAAAGGCCTAGGGGAATAGCAGTCAGGGGAGGGCTGGGAGAGGGAGGGAGAAGATTATTCCTAGCAGGCTCTCTATCAGTCAAGAGGGGAGATGGGGAGTTGTAATACAATTGATCTCTGCTGCATCTCGCCATGATCCAACAAGGAACAGTGCTCCGAGGAAGTCTGAGCAGGCAATCCCAATAGCAATGATGAATGATGCGGAGGAATCGCACGGTGACTGCCCACCACGTGTACTTACCCTGGCAGCATCGCTATTTAAGTGTTCACACTTTGGCCGTCTGGGAAAGTCTAAAATATTAAACCATCCAGTATCATCAATTCCTTCAAGTATTCCATCAGGCATCATCATTTTCCATCTAAAACGGAGCCCTCATCCATGCCACCTGCTGTTACTGATGCTGCCAGTGCCACCAGTACAGATTTTCCTTCATCCTCTGCTCTTGGTGCCATCAAGCACATAACTCTGCAGCTACAACCAGCAACACTGCAACCAGTGCCACTACCTCTCCTCCTGCCTCTGCCTGGTAGGCACTGTGGCAGACGTGCTGCAAACCCCTTCACTGCCACCTGTTTAGTCAAGATAACGTGGGCCATTGTCGCTCCACCTGCTGCTTGCATGGGGGATAAGATTCCAGGAAACTTACTTTCTTTCTATTTATGCCTTGTCTTTTTCCTAAAGCTCAGAGCAGCTTACAACAAACAAACAGAAATATAAATAACAAACATAAATCACATTTAAGAACATAAGAAGTGCCATTCTGGGTCAGACCAGCGGTCCATCTTAGCCAGCATCCTGTCTCCGACAGTGACCAGCTCCGGTAGCTCAAGAGAAGTACATGTACAGGTCTTGGAGGTGTGACCCATCTCCTGCTGACAACTTCCAACTACCGGGAGCCAGGGGTTAAGCCCCAGCGAGTAAGCATTTATGGCTCTGTCCTCTAAGAATTTATCTAATTTCTGTTTGAAGCTAGTTATGGTGCTGGCTTTCACCGCCTCCTCTGGCAATGAGTTCCACAACAGTATTGTCCGCTGTGTGAAAAAGTACTTCCTTTTGTTCATTTTAAATCGGTTGCCATTTAACTTTAGAGAGTGTCCCCTTGTTTTCTTATTGTAAGAATGTGCAAACAACAGTTCCCTATGTATTTCCTCCATGCTACTCATGATTTTATAAACTTCTTACATAGTCCCCTTTAATCACCTCTTCTCCAAGCTAAATAGCCCTAACTTGCTGAGCCTCTCTTCATATGGAATCTGATCCATCCCTTCTATCATCCTTGTTGCCCTTCCCTGAACCTTTTCCAGTTCGATTATATCTTTCTTGAGATAGGAGTCTGAGAACTGCACACAATATTCAATTTGGGTCATGCCAAAGACTTATGCAGTGGCATTATTATACTTTCCCATTTATTTCCTGTTCCTTTCACAATAATGCCTAGTATTCGGTTCACCTTTTTGACTGCTGCCGCACACTGTGCTGATGTCTTCAAGGAGCTATCCACAGTGACTCCAAGTTCCGTTCTCTGCACTGGCTGCCTATTATCTTCCAGGCCTAATTCAAGGTGTTGGTAATGAACTATAAAGCCCTAAATACTAATAGCCTGGGGCTTACCTGTGAGACCGCCTCAGACCCCGGGTCGTATTGTGACCTCTGCGGTCGGCCAGGGACGCTTGACTCGAAGTCCCCCGGGTTTCCCCTGCATAAGACCTGGCTATTCCGCCGGGTCTTTGGAGAGGGAGACGGGTAGGGTGGGGAAGGTTAAGGGAGGGGGGTATTGGTTCTGCTCTTTTAATATATTTTTAGTATTTTTAATTAATTTTAAATTGTGATTTGATTTGTGTGATTATGTATGTTGTAAGTTGCTCCAGGCTGCTCTGTGAGCAGGAGGGTTTGGGGATAAAAGAAAATGGAAATAATAATAACATAAATAACAATTTTGAATGTAACTGTATTGTGAGCACTATTAGCAAGTGGCTGTGCCACCATTACACCTTCCACTAGACCCTCTGCTCCGGTTAGATCAAGATCTAAAATAGCTAAAATACTACACACCCCCTCAAAAAAACCCAAATCTCCTATGAGAAAAAAAAAACCAATCGAAAAGACAAATATAAATACATACACATACTAAAATACTACTACAAACACTAGGCCCTATGCACAGCTCTAGTAACTAAGAGCGTTAAGTATATTAGAAGCTAGTTGTTTTGAGCCTTTACTGTTTTTGTTCTGTCTTACTCAAGTATTTCAAAATACTTTTTTATTTAGTTGTTCCTGCTCATGTATTTTGGAAATAAAAGCTTCGTTCGTCCTGCTCATTTCAAGGATGTTTCTACCTCAAGGCCTTAGCTGATACAGGTGTGCTCCCGTAGGTGTGTCTTTTCAAAGGCAGTCACCTATCCTTCGCCAAGAAATCGTTCTCTTCCTGTACACACTGCTTCATTTACTTTACAGCCTTCATATGCTATGATAGTGAGGCAGAATTCCTACAGGCAACATCTGCATTCATGACATGACCATGACTTGTTTCCTTTGTACAAGTTCATCTTGTATAATAACTGAGACAGGGGAGATATGGAAAAAATAATTGGTGATTGTGTAATTAAAGTCTGTAGGCTAAAGCATTTGCGCATGGGGCAGAAGAACTAGGAGTACACAGACAGCCTTCATTTGGGCAATTCTGACTTTCAGTATTGATTTCACAGTCTTAATAACATTCCCTTTATACATCATTTTATTTTGCAGCCCAGTTTTCATGTTTGTACAAATAGCTCCATATTCTGATGAGCTTTTAGGTTTTGAACCAATGGGTAATTTCAGACGTGACAGGCCTCTCGGCCCGCCACGCTGAACCCTGAACCGGGATCCATCTCGGATCCCGGTCCGTGATCAGGCCGGCTGTCCTTTAGACGTGCCGGCCTGGTTGCTACCAGGGTTCGGGGAGGGGGAAGCGCTGTGCAGGGCGGGGCTGTGCGACATGCGGGCTGCTCAGCCCTGCCCCCCCCACGCTCCCTCGGCCGCCCACCCACAGGGCGACAGGCAGGCACAGCAGCCAATCAGGCCGCTGCGCCCGACCCTGTCCCATGGTTGGGGCCTGATTCCCGGACAGGGCTGGCAAGCAGACGTGCAGCGCCGCCATTGCCAGCCCCGTCCCAGATCGTGGCCAAGTTAACCACGGTTCTGGACCTGCGGCCGGCCGCAGGTCCAGAACCGTGGTTAGCTTTGACCCCCACCAGAGATTCACTGTGGTAAACAGAGCTTTGACCTCCACAGAGATTCACTGTGACAGGGGTCAACTAGACATTACGGCGATCAGAGTCACCACCCAGAATCCATTGTGATTCAGGGTGGTTGACTGTGATCACGTAACGTCTGAAATTACCCAATGACTGCACTTAATAGAGTAACTCGGCATAGTGCAGTATCTTGTCCAAAACACTGCAAAAACAGTGCCAGGAAATATCAGTGTAGATTACACACTTCCCCCTTTTTCAGTTGGGTGAAAACTTAGGCATGTTCACACAAACCTGAAATCTGTATCTGGCAACTTTACAACGAATGAATTTTTATTCTGTAGCCTTCTATTTTACTAATTATGGATTCTGTCATTGCTGATAAACATGTTTTGGGAAAGTCATAAATGAAGATGATGAGTAATTGAAACTGTTAAATGGACAAGAATGTTAACAGTGGTCTTCTTACGGGGACGGGTCGCCGGGAGCATATTACACCGGTGCTCCGAACTCTGCACTGGCTGCCGATAGTGTGCCGGGCCAAGTTCAAGGTCCTAGTGATGATCTATAAAGCCCTATACGGTCTTGGCCCCTCGTACCTTAGGGACCGCCTCGCCTTTCGCGCCCCAGGACGGCTCCTGCGGTCTGCCGGGGGTGCCCTCTTGGAGGTCCCCCGTGTTAAACGGGGGGCCACGATGGAGAGGGCATTCTCGGTGGTGGGGCCGCGGCTGTGGAACTCCCTTCCGGAGGAAGCTCGCCTGGCCCCAAGCCTTTTAA